>LKNJ01002184.1:22661-126602 GCA_002120245.1 Maccullochella peelii | reverse complement strand
GGGGGGGGGGGGGGAGACTGAGGGAAGGAATGATGGGAGTGAAGGGGGATAAAGCTAAATCATCTTGAATGTGTTGGGTAAAGGGAGGGGATGACATTTTTTCTTCTTATCTTAAGATCTTAAGACCAACATAAGTACATACTATGAATAACTGTCAGGTCAGGAAGGTTATTTTTTCTCCGTCTGTCCATCCAAGCCAGAGCGGAAGGCAACAATCCAAAATGGTTGTACAAAATGGAAACAATTGTCTGTTGTTTGCAGTTCCTATAAAGCTGGTTTCTTAGAAAGTTTTCACCAAACAGCAAAGTAGTCATGGGAAAACAGTTTATTCCGGTGAGGAAAAGATGCTGCAACAGAGCTTTACAACTGACTGACTGTACATTCCTCTGGTGTGCATACTTTTGCAGTTATTTAAAATGATCAAGGTGCGATACGTTTCCTTGTTTCTCATACATTGGTATGCGCGCTGAGGGTGGCTTATTCCTCTCGTCGTGTCATGAAGCCTCCAAAACAGCGGAGAGATCTGCATCTGCATGGTGTCTCATTCTTCCTGACACCATCTTGCTTTGGATTTTTGTAAAACTGCAAATCACACACACAGAATATTTGAATGTTTAATACATCTGTAAACATTTCTTATTACTTACAATTATATTTATAGATTTCTGAAACAATCAATTAAAACACTAAGCAAAACACACAGCATAGTTTAGACAGGGATTTCTGTATGGTAATTTAGAATTGAATTGAATTGAAAATCAACTTAAATTAACAAATGTAAAAGTTTTGCTAACTTTTATTTAATTATTTGATGTTTATTTGTATAGGTACAAGTATGTAGCATAAACCAATATCACACACCACAGCATTAATAGCCTAAGCTACTTTGCAATGCCCACACATACACAAGAAAGTGTACAAAACACAAACTCAACAATAGGTACATACACAAAACTCAGAACTCAACAGGAAAATACAGTAACAACAATACAGGACACAAACTAATACAATAACGCACAAGCTTAAACAAAAAGCACCAGATCATTCATGACTACATGACTGATCCCTTCCTTCTGTAGGTAAGAAATTCCACTTTTAATGACACAAAGATCTTTTAAAGGAAACAGCAATAAGTGTTTTTTTAATGAGTTGCAGGTAACCTGTGGAGTTTTTGACCCCCAGTAGCCCTAGATGAGTCATTTTTGAGTGGGTTCCTGTTTTGCATGTCCCTTTTCACGAGGACACACATCAGGGTGGGAAATTAACATTTTAAATAAAAACATTAACATTTGTTCAAATTCACCAGCTACTCAATAGTGAATCATTAAAAAAAACAGCCACTATCATATTTTATCATCATTTGGCTGGTGCTAATTTCCCACCCTGACACACATGCAGGTGACGCAGTCCAGCCAATGGTTTCACACTATTCCACTGATAAACAAGTGACAGTAATGCTCCAAGATACACAGCAAAGCGCCAGCAAAGGCAAAGAAGAAGGAGAGTGCTAGCAAGTAAGCATGGATGTAAACAATGCACGGTTTTCAAATGTTTTATGTGGAAGGAAATGCACTCGGCTTGCTACAGCTCGAGGATACACACAATGAGTTTTGGTGAGTTTCACTGAATGTAAACATAAAACTTTGGTTTGTTTACAAGGAAACTTCACAGGGCACCTTTAAAGCATGCATTGACTTATGTGAGTCGGGTGATGTCTTAATCACTTTTATAGCCACGTTCTCTCGTTGCATTTGATACACCCAGAAGTGTATAAATGAGGGCTGCAAATGTGATCCATGCCTTGGGGATTCAAAATCCGAACTGTCCACAACTGTACATACACAGGGGCTACAGTGTGCACGTAATTGGATGGCTGAAGAAACTAGACATTATTTCTTGTTATGTATCTTTCCTCTGTCACGGTGCTTTGCAGCTCAGATAGTGAGAGGAGGGATGTCAACAGGGAACAGAGTGAGTGACAGTTAATGGGGAGATAGATGATCATCAGCCTATAGAGAACAGATGGTGGTAGGGGATAACTACACACACACACACACACACACACACACACACACTCATACCCACACACAACCATGGTACAAAATGATTACTCTATCAAGGGCACCTTGTGTTACTGGAAAATGGGGGAAGGTGTATGCACACACACACACACACACACACACACACACATACACACAAAGTATTACTAAAATAGATGATGCTGACTCAGTCAAACTGTCAATCAAACTGTTCCCTTTCGTGCATAACTAAACTTACATATAACTGTGAACATAATTTGCTGTTTCTGTGCTCAGAGATAAAGCTTCTCCCTGCATCATCTGAGCCAGTGTAACCTTCTGACCTGCCTAACCTCTCAGAGCTGCTCTCTCTTTCATTCTCCCCTTTCTCAGTATATTTCTTTTCATCTATCACTGCAATCGTTTCTCTCTTTATGTTCTGTTGTGCGCAGTATGGTGGCAATTTAGCCAGGCTGAGGTTATTGTCTGTGATATCTAAGGTCAGCTCAGCTTGCCTCCACTTGGCTTGCATGGCACTCCAGACCAGAACAGTATTTTTCATTTCTTTGTTTTCTGCCTGCTTGGAATGCCAGATATGTTTTGCTACATTAGGACTGATTATATAATCCATTAGTCACACAAAACAGTCTAAAGTTAAGGGATCTACTTTAAAGGGTCAGTTCACCCAAATCACAATAAAACATATTTCCCACTTTAGACATGCAGGGCCGTGCAGAACGTTTGGGTTATATTGGCCCAGATTTTGGGATATCTTTACCACCTCCCCAGTACAATGGATGTGAATGGAATTTTGTTTGTTGTGCTCAAAGCACTGAAAATGATATAATTTCATATGTGACCTGGTTAGTCAGTCAAACAGCAAGGTGAGATAACTTTGCTGTAGTTAGAACAGTGGTGGAATGTAACCAAGTACATTTACTCAAGTACTTTAGGAAGTACATTGTAATTGTAATTTAGTTGAGTATTTCCACTACTTTATACTTCTACGCCACTACAGTTTAAAGAGAAATAGTGTGGCTTTTACTCCACTACATTTACTTGACTGTTAAGTAAAGTAACTAGCTGTAGTTACTAATTTTCACACAAAACAAATGACCATCTTATAAAATATAATGTGATGCATTGTTATAGGTTAAATTACCCAGCAGTACATAAAATAATTCAAATTAGCACCACTGCATCTATCCACAACAGTAAAATGCTAATTTAATGCATGAGCAATAATAATCAAAATACTGTATAATAGTATAGCACTCACATGAGCCATTGTCTGCACTAAGCGCTTTTACTTTTGACACTTAAAGTATATTTGTCTATAATACTTATGTAGTTGTACTTGTTTACTTTTATGCAGTGACATTTTGAATGCAGGTCATTTAAATTTTCATTTAAACAGTTTCATGTAAGTATTTCTAATTTTCTGTATTCTGTTTCATTTTTCTGTTTATGATGTCATCTGTTACTTTACTCATCTATGCGCCCAATCCACTTCGACTCCGACCTCATTTATATCAACTTCAAATGCTGATGTCAACTGTTGTTGTTATTTGAATGTAGTGTCCAAGCTTAATGATACTTTTGAATGTGTTGAATGTGTTTTGAATCTGTATTTTAATCAACCAGTTTTTGTCACATTAATGTTGTATAGACCTTTTTATATGCATATAATATATATTTAGAGGCACTTTACATGTGTAATTGTGCCCTATATTCTTTAATGCCCTGTTAGACTAGCTGGCTCCGTACAGGTATGTGTATCAGAGTAATAAATGTATCACATGCCATGAGTCTTTCCCTCTCATCTCGCCAACTTTGCACACTCAGCATTGCACGGTCTTTCAGCTGACCATGACAGACCAATTGTATTATGCTTAAAGCCCCGGGGTGTGGGTTAGCAATACTCACCCACCACCCAAATGCAACTGGGACACGAAGGGCTGAAAGCAACACACAAACAATTTTCACCAAACCAAAATATTTCGTCATTAAAATCATTTTAAAGACGTTACAATGACATAAAAATTCTACACATAGGAGCTTTAAATTGTGACTGAGTCAACCTATGAAATAACATAATGGTACCTTCAGGGCCAGTTACAAATACTCTGGTAATGCTTCCATATGTTTGTTGTGTGAAACAGGGTAGTGGATATATGTTGGGTCATTTTTTCTCAATCCTGCTGCTGTCTTTTTGTTCAATATCTCCTAATGCCAGGCTTGGCTTTTTTGGGTATAAGTAGCAAGTACTATGACCAGATTATATTGGCTTAGAGAGCGACCGTCTGCATTTAGTCTAACTGCTTTCAACTGGACCAGATGGCAATCTGCCTGGCTCCATATTTATCTCTTCCCATTATGCGCTCTGCCTCACTTATTCAGACACACACACACACAAATATGAACAAACATGCATTAAAACTCCCCTATCAAGTGTTCATCCACACCATCCTACATGTCCCTCACCTCCAATTTTACTTTTTCTGCAGCTACTCTGACCTCAGATTAGGATGTAGGAAGACTTAAATGAGGTACTGAAAGGGAAAGAGTGATAGAGGGGGTGTGACAGTATTGAGAAGCTGACAGAAATAATGACAAAGAGTGAGTGAAGATGTGAAGGGAAAACAGGATGAGGGTGAGGGATGGCAGGTTGGTGGAAATAAGTACGGCAGAAAAATGCAGGAAGGTTGCTGGGTGGGAAAGAGTAAAATGTTACTTAACACAAAAAAACGGGGACAACTCCCTCAGTGAATGTGGTGTCGCACTGAAAACTGTCCTCAGTATTGGGCAAATTTTAAGTGCTGAACCCTTTAAGCAAGTTACCCATACCTTGCAACACTTTACATGTTTTATTCTAACTTTGGTACTGTACAATTTTAGTGATTTTACCATTGAAAAAACAACAACATTTAAGCTAGTTACAAGTATATCTCAATTAATGCTTTATAAATTAATAGACAATAAATACCTGTCTATATTATTGTGTCCCAGTTTAACAGGAATGAGTGAACAGAGTGTAGGAATCAAGCAAAACTGGACTCTTTTGCTGTGAAGGTCATCATTGATCAAAGAGTAGAGAGAACCCAAGGGAGAAAGCGAGTGAGACGAGGATGGAATAAGTGAGGGATGGTTAGTGTGATGGAGAACTGACAGGAGATTAACAGGAATAAAAGGAAGGTGAGAGGGGAAAGGAGGGAGATATTAAAAGAAAATACAAGAGGATAAAGGGATAAAACATAAGACAGGAGGGGAGTGATAGAGGCGCTAAGGTTAGCCAAAGAGTGGAGAGGGAGAAAAACGGGAGACGGTAAAGAGGGTAACTGAAAAAATGAAAGAAGGGGAGGGCAAAAAAGGGGCTGAGAGACAAAAAGAGCAGGCAGGGGGAGAGGAAGATTGGCACAGAAAGAGAAAGAGATTTGAGGAGGAAATGTTCAACATAATCAGGTTTTGGCGAGAGGAGCGATAATCCGTCTTTTTGTCAGATGAATTATGCCCGAATTGCAGAATTCTATTTTACTAGCCCTAATCTGTCTCCAACCAAATAATAAACTGTCAGTACAGGCTCGCACTCGCAGCATCTAGCACTGTCTCGTGTTAGATAAGGCCGCACAATAGGGTTGACAAATAGGACTTGTTTTTTTTAACATACACTCACTAGTTCAGATCATGTCCCAGCAGCTTGATATCTCTCCGACTGAGAAAAAAAGAAGCAGATGAAGGCGGAGATGAAGGGATGGTGTGTGTGTGTGTGCCTAGGTCGCAGCATGCAGCTGATCTGCATATACATGACATGATCTCTGGTTAACATAGAGATTACACATTGACTTAGCCTGCTTGGCCACTGTGACCCTGCTAAGCCATGCTAACTCTAACAGCTAATAACCATTGCGCACTAGCTGCCTGGCTGCTTCAAACTGTGCATGGCTGGCTTTATGTATGTCAACTTTCCTCCTCCTTTCTCTCACTCCCTCGATGGCACTTTTTGCAACCTCAAAGCGTCCCAGCATATGCTCTTTCTCGCCTAAATTCAACTCTGCTTACCACAGTCAGATTTTCTATTCCTCTCCCTTCCTATCCCATTTCGCATAAGCACTCCATCTCACTCTCTCCCCTTCCCTTCACCCCTTATTCGCCTTTCTCTTTCTCTGCATCACTCTATTCCCCCCCCCCAGCAGGGGTGTCATGCCTTCTCTGGCACGTCAGCCGAAGCACAGATGTCTGCGTTGGCTGCCGCTGGAAACTAGGTCATGTCGAGAGAGAGGGGGAGAGAAATGAGAAGACGGGACGAAAGACAGGGAAGGTACGAGGGAATGAAGAGCAGGAGAGGAAAAGCACAGGGCAAAAGGGGAGGAGCACCAGACAAGAGGAAAGTGCAAAAAGTGACTGAAAGCACTCAAAAGGGGAAGTGAGAGGGGGGAGGTGGATGTGTTAGGAAGTGAGGAGATGGTTCCTTCTTTACTGAGGAGGAAAATGGGGAAGTTGAGGGATGAAGATGAGGATGCTAAAATGGGGGAGATATAAAAGTTACAGTTGGTATTTATTGTTAAAATGCTCATCTTTATACTGTAAAAAGAAAAAAATATCACACATTTACCGTGGCTGTTCGTTAGACTTTAGTTCAAATAACTGATCCATTGTGGTTCCAGGTTAGCAAAATACCCTTATTCTCCAAGGTTAATGAATATCTTGTCAAATCTTTTGTCCCGCCTCGCAAAGAGCAATTAGCTCTGCTGTTTAAGTGCAGATTGATTTAAAAAGTCTGCACAGCATTGCCCTGCAGCGATAATGTAACTTTGACAAAAATTAAGCAAACCTGATATTAACTGTGATGGATTACACAACTTTGTTGATTTACATAGTGTGTATATAGTGTATAGTGTATGCATAGTGAATAATAATGAGTAGAAACCGATGGCTGCCTGGAACTGTAAGAAAAACATATAAAAAAATCTACAACCATACAGAATGTATTTAAAAAATGGTCATCAAACATGTAAAGTATTTATAATTTGTAGCTAAATTATAGCCAAGAGTGGCTAATTGGAAAACACACTTCTCCCTGTCTATGATGAAGAGCAGGCAGGTTGGAGAGCAATACGTCACTGCCTGCTGCGTAGAGAAAGTAGCCCAACTTTGTGTGTCAGTGTCTGTCAACATTTGAATATGAATCACTCATGCACCATATACAATGGACATGACAAGGAAATAAATTAATGCTGATACATTACAAGGCAGTAACACAGGGCAGGACAGGGCTGATTAAATAGGTGCAAAATGAAGGTAAATGACGTGCAAATTCACATGTACTTCATGTAAGTTAATGGTGAGCATTTTTTAGGCTGATGACTAACAACAATGCCCCACTGCACATACTGTATATACATCTACATTTACAGTATGTGCAGTGTAATTGGCAAGGACAAAAACTGTAAAGCCAGTGTTTCATTCCCCTGTGTACAAAGCGCAGAATAAGACTTAATAAATGGAACTGTATGTGTGTAAGCTTGGGTGTAATCCCTTTTGTTCAATTCTCAGCCACTCAAGGAAATAAAACTGCTTCCCACACTGATACAAATCTAAGATTCACCACCTTAAGAGCTTTTCCAGCAGCATAACCATAAATTAATTGTACATGTTTATCAGGAAAAAGAGGGGCAGCAGACAGCACCAGACTCCAGACCTACAAAAATGTGATTTGATTATTGTTTCATTAAGACACTGTGTTAAGTCGGAGCTGGATATCTGTATGAGGAGGAACAAATAGGAGAGGAGATACCTAAGACTCATCTTTCCCAATTAAATTTGAGATCATGCCCCTAACAAGTGTTCGATCATTATAGTTAATGTCTTTACTTTGCTCTAATTTCCAGCAACACATCCTGCGACATACCGATCCTTGTAAGTAATATCTGCGGAGTTGGTAAATGCCTGCTTTGGATGGTAGATGCTATGCTAGTAAAACAACTAATGGTCTGGTTTTCAAACATTAGAGGTAACATATGGTCCAATAACTTGTTGGTTGTCCTCATATTAAATTGATTTCACATAAACATTTTGCAATAGCAAAGTTTGAACACTTGAATATACTACTACTACTACTAATAATAATAATAATATTATTATTATTATTATTATTATTAAGTTAACTAAATCAATAATGGAATTCAGCTTAAAAAGGTCAGAACTGATGGCTCATGTTACATCATTTGGGGAGGACAATATATTTATATAAGTTCTGTAAAATTACAAACACACAGATGTCTGCAGCCACACACTCACACTCAATCACTCATACAAAGACACAAACCTCCTCTACACACACGCAGACTCACACACATTTAAACAGCCCATTACATTGATAGATTGCTGTGGCACTGAGGATGTCTAAATGCATCCTCAGGCATTATTCAGAGCAGCACTGACTCTGAAGATCCACACACTTCATCATCACAACCATTTATGTAGGCTACTTAAATGACTCCATTTACACACACACACACACACACACACACACACACACACACACACACACACACACTCACACACATGCATGGCCTCAGCCATATAGACACGTGAACAGCAAACTTAGACGTAAAGGCTACAGTCTTTAACATAAACACTGACATACAGTATGCGCATATCTGCACGCACAAATCACACACACACACATGCATTTGTGTTGACACAGGTGGACACAAAACACACACACACAAGTGAATTGAACATGAACATGGTATCCATACTAAGGGAACAGGAACATTTTGGGCCAAAATCAGATAATGTCACTTCCACCCAAAGTTCAACTCTGCTGAGATGTCAATAACCAGAACACACTTAGACATTCGATGCTCATTTTGTCTCATCAGAAAGCTAAAGTGAGACTATCTTATGTTAAAATTCAGGGATTTACAATAGTACACACATATACATATACAGTATATATATAATGTGGACACATTACACACTACACTGCACAAATAAAACATAAAATACTATGTCCAAACTCAAAGTCTTCGATATGATCTAAGCTTTTCAAAATTCACCTAACCACAGTTTAAAGCTGCAGATCGTGTGCACAGAAAACATAACAATTTAATATAACACAAATGTATTCAACCATATGATTTATATCTCTGGCAGACAGCTGCGTGGTCATTCAGCATGCAAAATGATCAGGTACATTACAGACAGATGTGCACTGAGGTGTAGTTAGAGATTTGAATTATAGCGGTATGATCCAATGACTCTTACCATGCCAAATGTGTCTAATGCATATTAACACTCAACTGCCTTCTCTTGCTCCCCATTCACTTCTCCCTCCATCTCTCCATTTATCCAATCCGTGGCCATTTTGAGCTTTTTATTCAAATAATGCCCTGCTTCGCAGTTTACGTGATGCTGCCCTGTCTTCCTGTTTCTCGCCTCGTAATTTACAGTCGCAGGCTTTTAGCTAATGCCCTCATCCAGAGCGACTTACAGTCAGTGCAGCAGCAGAATAGTCACAATAGTCAGCAACAATCCAGTGACAACAAGTAGCCGATCAGATAAGAGCAAGTGGGAAAAAGAAGTAGAAGGATAAAGGAACAAATGCTGTGCTATTTTGTTTTTTTTGACCCTCCATTGTCAAGGAAATTACCATCGTGACTACTGCTTATGTCTCCCTTATCCTTCTTCCTTCCTTTATCCCTCAATCATCCATTCTCCTATTCTTTATTACTCTTTTCAATCATTCTTGCATTCCTTTATGCGTCTTTCTCTCCCTTTTTATTCTGTTCCCCTTGTCAATCATCCTTCCTCTCACCTCACCTCGTTCTCTTCTTTTATCTCCCCTCTGTCATCCATTTCTCATCCATTTTCACTTGGTATGCATGCACTACAGTGTTTGTGTACAAACCAGCCATCGCAAAATCCCCATCTCTGACACAAATTCATCAATCTGTTCTCTCTTCTGATAAAATACACTTCCACTCACTGTGAAAGAAACTGTTCCACATAAGAGAGAGATAGAGAGAGGGTAGAATAGAGAGGGGAATTAAGGGTAAAAAGTTCAAATTTGAGGAAGGAGGGGAAGAAAAGGAAGGATGGGTAGTGAGGAAGAAAGAATATAGGTTGCAAGGAGGATGCTTGAGGTGAAAAGAGGGGAGAAACGCAAGGGAAAGGGTGAATTAGAAAGAGATAGACAGTAGGAGACAGTGCAACACGCATACAAGGGAATGGCTGTGTGATAAATAAAGACAGAGAGAGGGGGTAGAGGGATCGGGATAGTAAATAATGATCCATTCTCAGAGATAGAAGGAAAAGAGAATCAGTGTAATTAATGAAGGAAGGAAAGAGAGAGAGGAGAGGGAGAAAAAATAAAGAGTAGATAAATCAAGCTAAACAGAGGAAATAAGGAGGGAGGGGAGCGCAGGAGAGCAGCATGAACAGAGAATAACCTCCAGTGTGTGCATCATTGGCTCTAGACAACAATATGTTAACACATCTGGATGTGAACAATATAGATGAACGTGACCGCTCTCAAACATCCCTAAAGCGGAAACTTAGTACTTTACTGCCAAAGTCATTGTTTCCTTTCAAATCCAGTGTGCTAGAGTACAGAACAGAGTCAGAACAATGAGAATGTGTCACTGGTATAATATTTATGGACTGCGGTGAATAGGCTTAACTAGTTGACCTTTACAGTGCAGCTCCTTTTAATAAAGCACTAATTAATGAGGTGGCTATAAAGGGTCAGTTCACCCAAATTGCAACAACATATTCCCTCAGTTACAGCTAGTGGTAAATGACAGTACACAATGTCAACAGTTTAAAAAAGGGACTATTTCTCCGATAGAAAGTAAAATAAAAACTAAAAACCGTTGAGAGCGAGTAATCGGGATACTGTTTTGTAATGTCATTTTTCAGTGTTGTGAGTTTTGGTCCACTCTGCCCCTTTCTTTTCACTCTCTGTCTCTCCCAAAGTTTTTTTCTTTCCCCTGGCTGATTTATGTTGTGCCACTCTGAGAATGGCATCTTTAAGCCTTTAGGAATATGGGTAGTATAATTTTATTCCTGGGCTGTTAAATATGAGTGAGAGAGCTTGTCAAGCTATAATAACTGGCTCAAAGACAGAGAAGGAAAAGAACATATTGCAGACCAGTGGCCTTTTGGAGTGTTTATGGGCACAAAATGTTTCAGTGTGTTTGAAACGGTATGAAATTATGGCTTCTGGCTTTAGAAATACAAAAACGGATATTAACATGCTACAGTCTAGTGGCCTTTTGGAACATTAAAAAGAAAGAAAAGCTGAAGGAAAAGTCAATAGCAGTGCAAACAATATGCTTTGCGATGCATTCAGGAGTATCAAACATATTAATGTGTTGTTTTTTGTCACTTATGTCTTTAAATAGCACTTCACAATGGACCAGTCTATTGAAAGACCTTTCTAGTTAAAGCCAAAGTCCATCGAAGTGTTTCAGTTAGATTGGTTGATAACACCTCTTCTGAGGCTTAATTAAGTTGGGCAGACTTGCAAACGTAGTCACCAAATGTTTTTGTAAAGCATAAGAAATTGCCCTGCACTAATATGTAGGATAAAGCTAATACAGGAGAATCACGGGCGTCAATAAAGCTCACTCTTGCTTCATTTCAGTTGAGTGGCTGGATCCTCCAAAGTACACAACTGAGTGACAACGTGTGTCCTGGAAGACTCTGAGGCTAATCTGACCCTGCACCTCCTCCCAATATCGGGGGTGGGGCTGGTTGGTCTAACCTCACAGTAGGGCTGCAACTAACAACTATTTTGATAATCGATTAATCTGTCGATTATTTCTACGATTAATTGATGAATCAATGTAGCAAAAAATGTCACTACACTATCACACTATCAACACACAAAAACAACCTAATGTAGGCTATACAAGCAATATACCTAAACATGCATAAGGGAAAATGTCAACATTTCTGAAAATAACGGAAGGAAATAGTAGTCACAAGTTCTTCCTATTAGACCAGACGTTGAATTTGTGGAGCCATAACTTGTAACAGTTATTAATAAAGTGTGCTGCAGCATATGTGGACTGATTATTTTAGGAAGGTGTATATGTACCCTAGAGCTGGGTAGTCAAACAGTCATCAGCACATCTGTTCACTTGTATGTGTGTGCGTGTGTGTGTGTGTGTGTGTGTGATATTCCACATGTACCATGCCTGCAGTGCAGCCCAGCCCCACATAATCAAATTCTCGCTTTCATTCCTAAATGCTTCCCACACACATACAACCCGACGTGCCTCTAGGGGAGCGTTACGGACAGGAGAGAGAGATGCAGGGAGAAATGGAGAACAAGAAAAAGAGGATTTTTTTCCAGGAGGGAGCACCGGGCCTACCATGGCATGATGTGCCAGAACCACTGTGGGCTATACATACATGAATAAGGCTCAAGCAGTATTATGGACAATGAAAATGTGGCACTGGTCATTAAAATGAAGTAACAACTGCAGGGAAATTTAAAATCTATTTTAGGTCTGTTTTAAATTGTACCTTACAGGTTAATATAACTTCATTTAAAGACGTTATTGATGTTTTAACTAACCATTTATAGAATTATAATAGCCCTATTTTTTACAGTCAGGGCTAATGTTTTTCAGCATTCATAAAGCCTCTCAGGCGTATAGGGGGAGTGTTCAAAACAACGCATGGATTTTTTTGAACATTTTTCATTTTATTTACAAGCACTTTTCTCAGATGTTGGAAATTAGGGAGATTTGAAAGTGATTTGCAAATGTGTGATCTGAAAGTGTGTGTTTCAGGAATCATCTCAACAAAGCTCTATATTTAGGTCTGAGTGGATATATGAATGTGTGTTAAAATGTTCCTCTAGCTGTTCACGCAGAAAAAAAACTAAAGGCGGGGGGGGGGGGGGGTATAGTGGTGTGTGTGTTCATACATGTGTGTGTGCCTGTCTTTGGCAGGCTATAAAGACAATGGCACTGTTGAGGGCTTTTCTTGGCAGACTGACAGAAACACTGATCGCAAGTGATTGGATAAACCATGCCTGCAGGAAACACACACACACACATGCAAGCATACACAGAAACACACACTCTTTCATGATCCATGCTCTCTCAGTGCTGTACTGTTTTTCACTTACCCTGATTTTATGCTTTCACTCCGATTGGACGCGTCACTCATCAACTCTGCTGATGCTAAGTTTTGATTGGCTCACTGTAAAAGGTCGTCTGTTTTATGGTAAAGGATCAGGGTTTAAGATTGAGATTAAGGCCCATACAGGGTGTGAGGCTGGTTTATAACTTTCTGTGATTGGCATTATGTATGAGGCCATGGCTGACCAGACACACTGAGACACACACATGAAAATAAATGAACGTGCTTTTCAGAAAAACTGACTTACTGCCGCTTTCCTGCCTCCTTCTATGTAATGGATGTATGGACAGATAGAGATTCTGAGCGTGTGTGTGTGTGTGTGTGTGTGTGTGTGTGTGTGAGAGAGAGTGTATATACATATAGATTTGTGTCTGTGTATGGATTTATGTGCTTTTGTTGGTATGCGCATGATTTGTGTGCGTGTGTGTGTGTAGGATAGGAGTTCAGGCCAAATGTCAGGGTGGGAGGTGGAAATGAAGAAGGTCTTAGCTTTGATCCATATCAGTCAGCAGCTGGTCTATTCATCATCACTCACATACACACATGCACATACACACAAAACCTAAATCAACACTGCTTTCATCCCCATTAATCACAAACACTGATACACACACACACATAAACAAATAAATGCATTTAGTTGTACTCTCACATATTAAGAAATCATTAAAGTGTGTGCATGGACACATACAGTACACAAACAACATGACTCATGCTCGCTGCATTGTCAGTGATGTAAATAATCATTGACACAAGCACACACATCATTTATCAAGCTTAGTGCACCTGATGACTGACTGCTGGAGGCAATGACAGCTCACACACTCTCTCTCTCTCTTTTTCTCTCTCACACACACACACACGCAATTTTGGACTCAGTAATGTTTCAAGTCAAATCCTTTTTATTGACCATGGGAATCATTACAGAGTGAGGCGCAAGGGTGCATGTGTGTGAGTAGGTCTGTGCACATGCCCACGGTGTTAATATGCTCTCACCACTCACCAGATCTCCTACTTTGTATGCGTGTGTTTTGATGTATGATGTATGTAAGCATTGCGGTCACATTACACTTTGACATGAACTATGTGCAGCACACCCACGTGGCGTACACACGCTACTGACACACCCCGCCCTCGGCCCTGATCCTCGCTCCTGGGATAATTGGCTCCTCACCTGTCTCCTGCCTCGTCAGGCGGCTTCACCTGGAGCTCATTCGTAATCAGGTCCTCAGCTGTTGCGGGAGCTTCAAATGATTGCGCCTCCCTGGCTCCCCTGCCAGTTTGTCTTTGAAGTTCGTCTGAGAAGTACTTACCAGCGTTATCCTGTTTCTGATCTGATTAACCGTGTTTTGACTCTGCCTGTTTCTGACCATCTCTCTGCCTGCTCCTTTTGGAATCTTGTATGTATTGAGTGTGCACATTTTGCTCTCAAGTAAAGACTACTCTACTACTCACCTGGTTGTCACTGGTCGTGCATTTGGGTCCTCCTCTGGTCACCACCGAATGCTGAGTGTGATAGCTTCACCCACATCACAGTGACCTTTCAGCTGAAAATCAAACATGAAGGGGTGTCAGTCTTGCTCACTGTATTATGGTTGTACTTAAGTCGATTATTGTTATGAGACGCAAGCTAAAAGGGGCAGCATTTTTTAGGTTAGGATAGATAGATTAATGTGTTTAAATGCTCAACAGATGCCAAAACACTGCACAATGGTTTGTAATACTCACAGAGAGGATTTTACAACTCTGGAAAGTGTATACGGTGGCAACTATTTTTTTCATTCGCCACAACGATGGTGAGGTAAACACTAGAAATATGGCATTCACGTTACAAAGTAATCTACCAGGAATATGATTGCATGTATTTGATTGGCCAACAGCGCCTTTCCAGATGAAGTTGCATATTGTTATGTTATTGTAATAACAGTACAGTAATTGTATTAGCAATTGCGTTATTGCTAAAATACTATACACAGTATATCATACACTTTACATGAGTTTTGTTTCCCTGAGTTTCATTGTCAGATTGCTTTTTATTACACTAATAATACTGTATCTTGTCCATTTTCAATTGCATATTATTTGTAACGCCCAAAATCTCAAATTTGAATCAGAAGGCTTTACAATCTGTACAAAAAAAAACTGAACAAAAGTATTTGTTTCTTATGGTATACCAAACAGTTTGGGACAAATACAGCCCTATTTTACTCAAGAATAAAGTAAGTTTGACTAAACATTGCACTGTAAGCCCTCATCCCTGTAGTATGACATCATATCCTGCTACACTTATATTTGTTGCACCAGTTGCAGTGGTGCACTTGCAGTTGCAGTTGCAGAGACTGCAGCTTTAGTGAATGTGGATGTCAGATGTTTATTCCTCCATTTGTGTGTTTGTGTTCCTCTTGTTAAGCTGTCCCATGTGCCTGTAAGTTGCAAGCAGGGGTTTGGTAATCCTGTTCCCCTTTACCTCTTATCTCTCCCCTCTGCTCTCTAACCTTCATCCCTTCCTCTCCTTAACCCTCAAATCTTTCTTCTCTTTTTTCCTCAAGCCCTCCATCCGTTTATCCAGATCCCCCTCTGACCTCCCTGCAGCCCCACAGTCTCCCCTCCTCCTTCCCTGCTTCTTTTGATCAATCTCCTGTCTTCGCTCAACCTTCTCTTTCTTGCAGCTGAATTTTACACTCGCCCCATTTTTCACTCCCAAACCTCTTTTTCTTTACAGCAAGCTACCCTGCCGCCATCGGGCATCAGGAACTATCATCAAATTGAGAAGGATGCTTGCAGTAAAATCAATTGCAGCACTTTTATTTCACAGCCTGCTTTGTGTTCACATTGCACTGCCACTAATGGAAGCTCCAAGCTGAAAAGTAAAGTTATTATTCAGTTTAGTTAGGCTAGTTTATATAACACTTTTTATCAGGCACACAAAGACTAAATAAAAAAAAACCACAAAAAAATCTCCTGGATTGAACTCTCATATTCCTGGGAGGCCTCAGCAAATTCCAGGAGTTGACAAACTTTTCAAAATTAACAACCCTTTACATTTGAGGCAGGACATTGGGTCTCTAAATTGTGTATCCCTTACATTTACATGCACACTCATTTTCCACTATTATTCCTAATATGACAATATTCCAAATTTGATACAGGTAATGTTAACAGCATGTTCCGTTTGGATATTCCGATTTAGGCCTTATTCCGAATGTAGCACTTTCTGATTAAGACATGTGGGATATGCCGATATTATTTAAATTACTACTTTTAAATATAACTACTACTACTTTTAAATTACTACTACCCAGACACAGGCCAGTCCACCCAGCGAGCCATCCCGGCACAGAGTCAGCTCACCTAGGTAGAAACATTGCCTCTTCAGCCTCTCTCTCACTCAACTGTTGGTTCTTATCATCGTCTTCCAGCTGCCTCAGCTGAACATGCTTTTAGCTCCACTCTAACTCACCTGCTTGTGTGTTGTCTATATAACAGCAGAGACAGAAAGACACAGACATGGCTGGCATTGGTGTTCATATACAGTACATGTCTGAGTGTGTTTGCATTTGCATATTCTTGTATTTGTTTGAGTGTCGTTCGAGCCACATGAGAAAAGGTTGAAACAGCATGACTGCCAGAATTACACACAGCATTTTCTCATTTTGCCCACTCCTACGTTCCTCTAATCCTACAGTGGTGGCCTATGTCTGCGTTCAGTGAAAAACAGAGGTTATCAAGAGGCAGGGAGAAGGATTACTCACCTGCATTTCACTTTCTTTTCTTCCTCTCATGATAATTAAATTTACGCTAAATGTTGAATGCTGAATATTATATGAGTCCGAAGACATGGAATCAGTGATTATTTTAGGGTGCAACTCACAGTGGAATGAACACGACATAGGGACCTAAATGGATTGTCCATGTTTTACCTTAAAACATAGGTCTTTGTAGAAAAACAAAACAAAAAGAAAGAAAACTCTTGTTGTTGGGATACTGGAGGCAATGTCCCAAACAATACAATTACTGAAAAAGATGTAAGAACTAAGAATTGTTATGACAGATATCTTGTATGCCATTTGCATAATGTTTTGTAGGAAGTAAGTTTTTGAATATCTTCAAGTGTGAAAAATATGTGAAACACATTTAAGTTGCCCCCTAGCATTATAGCCTAAAATTATTGAATTTGTTCATTCAGTAAAGATGAAAAGGATAGGAAAGAATGAAGAGGAAAAAACTGAGTAAAATTGTAGTAGTAAATGGGAGAAAAATAGAACAAAGGCAAAATGGGTAGATGGAAAACAGCAAAGGTTAAAATTAGGTAATGATGGCAAAGATAAAAGAGACCAGATAACACTATTTGAAATTACAGCCATTTAAATTTGAGTGGGGAAGAGAAAAAGTACATATTTTTCTCCATGAAAAATGGCTATGGCTTAAAACTGTGGTAGCACAGATTTACAGAAAGTGAGAAAATGGAGGGAAAATTAATGTATTCAATTTAAAGTATTTGCAGGAGGTCCGTGTTATCATGCATGATGTAGCATGATATTTTGATATGAACATTGGATCAATGACTCCCTTTAATGTGAAAGACTTGCTAGTACTGACAATCCCACTGAGAATCAACACCACTTTGCAGCTTGGTACAGGTCTTAGCTCACTGTTTTGTCAGACAAACCATAACAATGCCAGCTCATTTCAAATTATGGACAGCAACTCCCTGCTCACAAGCTCATACAAGTCCACTGTGCACTACCTGCCCAGCACCGAGTGGCAGAGAGTCAAAGTGAGCAAGTGGCTGGTGACGAGAGTTGGACATCTTGCCAGCCAGAGACCAAGATATGTTTTCTCAGGAGCTGGCAGACTGAACTATGCAAGGCTGAACATGAGTGAATATTGGACTTTCATTTAACAGTTGGTGAGAAAGAAGATTCCAACAGGATGCCCATGTTACCCTGTGTCTCCTGGATGTGAAAGATTCAAGATCAAGATTCAAGGACTTATTTGTCACATACAATTTTTTCTCTATGTGCAGTGAAATGCGGGGGTGGTCTGACTTGCCAAATGGTGGGGAGAATTAGCCTTTTAACCCTCCTTGAATGTAGAATAACAATGGTCCAAAGTCCTCACCCTGTGGTGGGACATGTAATGTATTGATAGAAGTTCAGCAATGCTGGGTTGACATCTGCCTGCTGTGGTATGCACAGAGCAAAGATGATAACAAAAGTAAACTCAGACTCAGGCAGAATGGACGGCATGAGATCATCAGACGCTCAAAGCCAGGCGATTAAGAGCGAAAGAGAGTTTTAGTGTCTCTGTAAGGGTGGTTACACTCTGAAAAAGCACAGTATTCATGGTAAGCTACAGTAACACTCAGGATTAGAATCTCAACCCATGTTTATCACTGTTCGAGCGGCTCAAAGTCTTTAGAGTTGTGTCTAGTAAATATACATGCAAAGTAAACGTTTCATCATGTAATTTGACGTGTGTCAATTACACCCATAGCACACACCGCACGTGCCTTACAGGCAGAAGTAGTTCATGTACGGTAGCCAGGAAGTGCCGATCAAGGGAGTGAATGTGATAAAATTGCATGTCAACGTTGGGAAATAGGACAGTGGTGTCAGCCTATGATGAAGAGTGTCAAAATTCCACTGGTGTGAAAGCTCATATACAATTGGTGTGGGCATGTATCATACGCCACCAGTGTGTGTTCCTTGATCCGTTTTTTTATTTAAATTGTTGAGAAAAGTTACCCAAAAGTATTCAAGTACTTGGATTGAAAGGCTTGATGCAGATGATACTGAAAAACCTTTTTGATTATCACTAGTGCAAGGGGAACACTCCGTTGCTGCAGTTAGTTGCCATCCGTTTTTTGCATATTTTAAATGTGTGCATAATGAAACATGAGCATGAAAAAAGCACAAATATTATGAAAGCATTTTAGTTTTCCTCTCCTTTTACAGTGTATATCCCTTCAAACCCCCCCTCTCTAATGGAGGTACTTAGCATGTGTAGCGTGTAAGCAATGCGGAGAAGTGTTGATTCTGTATTCAATTAGCCATGTCAGCCTGGGAACAAGTGAACCACCCCAGCCTCTATCTGTCTATCCACAGAGAGAAAGAGAGAGAAGCCTGAGAAAAGGTTGGGGGTTAATTACCTAATCTTCAGTACTGTATAGATTTTTATGTCATCGTTTTAAAACTGCCTCTCATTATTTATTTATCGGACACACCTGTTTGTTTCCATATATAATCCATTTAGGGTCTCTGTGGGTATGTTGGCTGCATTAGTGTGTGTGTGTGTGTGTGTGTGTGTGTGTGTGTGCGTGTGTGTGTGCGTGTGTGCGTGCGTGCGTCTGTGCATGCGTGATTGTAGCCACATTGCCAAGAGGAGGAAAAGATAACTTGTCTAAATCACTATATCACTATTCTCTGTGATTAATTACACTGCAGCCCCACTCATTTCTATGCAAACACAATTCCACCTCTATTTACCTATCCCTCTCTTTCTCCCTATGCCTCCCCTTTGATCTCCCTTTCCCCTTTTTCCCTTTCCTGTCTCTCCATCTGTGCCTTTCCCTTTGCTTTTAGCTCTCTTTGCTCTTCCCTATCCATCTCTTTTAACTCTCTCTTCCGCCTGCCTCCCTCTCACTGTCTTGCTCTTTCTATCTGCTTCTTGCTGCCCCTCTTCTCCTTCGCCATGCACGCCTTTCTCTCTCTACCTCTTTCTCTCACAGTTTTTTTTTTTTAGACTTACACAGATGATTCATTATGGATATATGCGCACTTAGTGTTTCACACATTTCACCCTTCGTCACACTGGATGTTGGATCACATTTTCAGGAGGGCAGAGTGAGAAAGCAAAAATTGGAAACAAATATTGGACCAACATTAGGGCACAATGCACTGTCCACTGAAAAGCAGCACTGTCACTCTGGGTGTGTGTTTGTGTGTGTGTTGAGTCCTGATAGGTTTAGAAATCAGCAGGGTGTTCAAGGGGAACTCCACCAATTTGACACATAAAGGTCAGTTTATTCAACATGGGGAGCACTACTCAGCCAGTAAAAACAGTTGTATAATGTCCTCTGTGGCTCCAGAGGAACTTTGTCAAGTCTGAGAAAAGGACCCTGATGATCAGGGTTATCAGCTACTATTCTGGAGACCACAGCTTTTTAACAAAAAACCTGTGTTACAACCCAGGGACTTGAACTTTCAAAGACATGGGTATTCACCAGGGTCTAGTAAAAAAAAAAGCATTGTGGAAAGTGACTCAGGGACTAAAACTCAAGATAGTTGTCCTCTGCTCTGCTTAAATTTTAACCGTTTTCCTTTTTTTTTCTTTTTTTTTTTTTTTTGGTAAATCTGTGTCTTAGTTAGTGCCAAATGTCCACTTCATTCCAGCAGTTATTTTGCAATGAAGCAGCTGACAACTAGTTAAGTCACTTATCCAAACATATTGTATAAAGATTCTCCCTGTATGACAAATAAGGACATAAATTGAATGTACTTATGAAGGTGGGGTTTTGAGGGTGGATTTCTAGATGTACAGAACCTCAATAATGCCTCAATTCCTCTTCCTTTGTGTCAATGAGATACTGTGTCCTTTAAGTAATCTTTTAGAGAGCACAACTTTGGCTCACACTGAGGGATCCCTCTTTCACTTGGCCGGCAAAAGAGCATCAGGGGGGAGGTCCAGACCAAATATAAAATATGTCAATCAAACAAAATATTTAGCATCAGCTATAAAAGGCTAATATTTCTGAAGACAGAGTAGAGAGTGTGCTTGTTTTAGCTGAAAGACAGTTCAATATAGAAAACACAAGAATCGCTATAACCAGTTCCAATTGGAAGGGCAGTAGTATCTGCAAGATCCTCACGTTAGACTCTTACTATTAGTGAAAGTGTTTAACTTCATGCTACTAACCATTTTGTAAAAGTTGGTGCCAGGTGTATAATTTTAGAACAAACAAGGTGTTAATGTGAAACTTACATGAAATAATGATTGTGTGCTGATTTTACAAATAACACAAATAATTTCATATCTTTGCCTGTGAACCTTTTAATTTTAAAAGAGATGTGCTTCTTGGGGGAAATGACACACACACACCTCTACACACAAACATCCCCTCATTCCTCCTCCCCTTTGATCTTCTACATATTAGATGTCCAATATATATTCTGTACTGTCAGCTTTACATTATTTATGCCTCTTTACCGGGTGTTTTAGGAGATAACCGGACCTTGTGTTGTATCTCATGGTCGCATACCTACCTAACCTTCTCTCTTCCATCCCTCCGTTGCTCTCTCCATGCTGTACGCAGTTTCTTCTGTTAATCTCTTTGGCTACAGATACAGCCACTTCTGCCTGCTTCAGATGCTCGTTCCTTCTTTTCATTATTCTTTATCTTTCCATATTTTCCACCTGGAAATGTGCATGGTCATTGCGCACTTCACTTTCAGTAACAGTGCAAGGCTTCCTCTAACTGGGTGAATCAACATTACTGCTATACAGCACTTTATCATTTTTCAGTATCAACTTGGGAAATTCCAAGTGTAGAGAGTTCATAATTTCATTGCAAGGTTCAACTGATGTCAGTGTTTCAACTATGAGTACACAAAGTCGTACGGAGAACTTTCTTGCTTCTTGTTTTGCTTCCACATCTCAACGTCTTTGTTACTCCAGCCTACTGACTTCCAAATGTCCAAGCTGAGAAAAAAGTAGCAGCAAAAACACTTTAATATTAATACATTGACTCTGGAAAGCAAAATATTTTTAGCACATTTTACATTCATGATATGACTAATTTCTCAAAATGCATCACTTTCTTCCACTGTTTGTTATGTTGTGATGTGATTGAATTTCTGCACCATACATACAGTATAATTTGGTTTATATGTTAACCAATTTTAAGTTTTCCATTTTAGAATTGTCAGTGTTGGGTTTTCCAATACCGCTCAAAGGAAGTAAAGGTATTCCCTTTTATAATATTCATTTTTAAATAGAATTGCAAATTACAGTGAAATCTAAAAGAAAATTAAAGAAATTCTTTATCTTGGTTTGTCTTAGATACTAATCACTTTGCTCTCTCTTTGTAAAGGTAAGTGAATGAATTAATGACGGCTACCTGTTTTTAAGCTCATAGTCACACACCTCTATATTTTCCCTCCGCCCCTTAAACAGTATCTCTCTCTTCTCTCCTCTCTCGCTCCATGCGCCTCACCCCTAACCAGGTGCTTTGGGAGATAACTAACCTTGTATGGTCTGCTTTTCTGTCATGGCCAAACTAATTTTTGCCTTCACCTTCTCCTCTCCCTTGCTTTACTGTAAGTTTTTCCACTCGTCTTCCCCTCTCTATCTCTCCCCTCCTTCCCTCCACGCCTCTCTGCCTCCCGCTCTTTTCTCCATCCCCCACTCCCTCTCTTTCCATTTTTCTTTTCCTCTTCCTCGTCCTACCTGTTCTTCCCTGCTTGGCCTCCCTCTCTTGTGTTTGAACAGTAACGGTGGTGTGCGTTTCATCTGACAAAGCTGGGCTTTTGTAGTGGTGGCCTTCTTACCACATCAAAGGCTGTGATGGCATGCTACAGTTGCTTAGATTAAGCAGTGGATCCTTCAGAGAACAAGAGAAAGTGTGTGTGTGTGTGTGTGTGTGTGTGTGTGTGTGTAAACTGTATGCATGTGCGACAACAAGCACTAAAGCATATGAAAAACATGAACAGCTAGTACAAATAAGTCCCCACATTTACATTCATTTACTCTACATGTGTCAGTGTATTCATCTTTGTATGTGTGTGTCAGCATTAAAGAGACTGACTGTAAAGCTTTCTTTCAGACTGGACAAGAAAAGGTTTAAAAACGCTTTGAAAAAGAGAAAGAAGCTTTGCACTCAGCATGTACCACAGAGAAACAGGTGCTGTTAACCGCAAGATGAACCTGCAGTCAAAAAAGAATGTGTTTTTCATATTGATCCCACATTCAGCCCATAAAAGAATATGTTTTAAGGATAGTCTGATGAAGCCATGAGCAACACTTTGCTCATGCTACTAGTAGGTCCTGAGTGTGTGGTCATTGCTACAAACATTTTGTTTTCTGCATAAACCTCTTGTTAAATGTAAAAATTGCGTCACTGCGACCTTTACCTGTAACTGATCACAATTTTTTTTTTTGAGCAGCAGACAGGCTGATTCACAGATGCACAATGAGCTACCTGTGTATAGATATGTGATACTGTGTGTGTGTGTGTGTGTGTGTGTGTGTGTGTGTGTGTCCGCGGTTAGTTTTTGTTCAGTGCTCTCCTATCAAGTTAGAAGGAACAGAGAGCAGCAAGGGATAATCAAGGCAGATCAATAGTCCTGATTGGGGATTCCTAATGGTTTTAAGCCAAGGTAATGCATATAAACACACTTACACACACTGTTGTATTACTGTGTGAGGAGGATAATCATTGCCACACCACCAATGGCATTCTTAACACTTTCTACCCCATGTCTAACCTTTACTGCAGATTTACCAAGCAATGATATTCTTATAGGACCTTTAATTAGTATGTAACACCAAACAAAATACAATATGAATCATTTACAATCACAGTAGATGAAAAGTGTTTTGAAAGAAGGTATTTTGGTTCCCTTGTGTTTAAGCAGCCTACACTGTGTCTTGTGTATCTTTAGCTGCTAGTGTGGCTAAAACGTGAAATATCTCAATGATGAGGTTTTAGCCAACATATCTTAGTTGTGATGTTGATCCCCTGACATTTTCTCTAGCGCCACCAGCAGGTTGACATTTTTGCTTCAGAGTGAAGTGTCTCAACAACTTGAAGTCTGGTACACCAAGGCTATTCATGTTACCAGCAGATTAAAATTTCAGCTTGTCCAGTACATTTGGTTTATGACCAAATATGTTGTACCTGCAAACCCCTTGATGACATGGTGAACTTTATGTTTAGTGCTATATTATTGTTTTTCACACCTTTGCTCGCTCAACAGTGCACATGACACCATAAAAAGGCTTAATGTATTGGCCTTTCTGCTTGCACAAAAACGATAAAACTAATACTGCTCACCTCTTTAACACATTCATGCTCAGCATAAAGATCTTTTGACTGAAGACCTTTATGCTGAGACCACCATCTGGTCATTCTTACATTTTTTCCACTGCAACTGCTATGGATAAAAAACAAGCTTTGAACCTCAACTTTAATCCATTTTACAACATCTTTTCTTTTAGCCTCACAGAGCTTAGTCTTGTTTTATTACAGTGTTTTGGGTCAGTACCTGTATTGAGCACAAGACAGCAAAGCAATAACCTCTCATCACCTAAAGTGTTGCAAAAGCCAAGAAAAACAACACTCGTGTGAATTATCATCTCAGAGAGGTGAGAAAAATGTTCTTTGGAACATTTTCAGCATCTTTCTATCCTTGTGAGGACAAGTGTCCAAGTATAGAAATAAAGGAAAACAAAGACACATAGAAAATATATTTTACAGTACAAACACTCTGGTGTTGGTACAATGGTTTGAACTGACAGAAATGTTAACTCTAATTCTGTAAATTACTTTGTTTTGCCATCTAGGTTTAGTCAATTTAATAGAAAATTAGGTAAAACAAGGTGAGACAAAAGACAAAGTGTATATTCATATTGTATAGTTGGGCACATTGGAACGATTCAATAACAACATGGCTTAATTCAGTTGCCTTGCAACTGTGTTGTTTGCTGTGTATATACAGTATGTTATCCTGTGTGTGTGTGTGTGTGTTTACTACTGGTTCTCCTTCTCTGTCTCTGTTTGTTATAGGAGGGGGGATACAGAGATATACAAATACAAATCCCTTTAGCTCAATTGTTGAATGTTTGTCATGGGTCTGGGACAGAAAGGCAGAGTGAGTGTGTATGTGTGTGTGTGTGTGTGTGTGTGTGTGTGTGTATGTGTGCAAGAGAGAGGGAAAGAGATAGAGAGATAAAGAATTTCATCTACTTGTCACTGTTCCTCAGAGACAGAATCGATCTTGCAAGAAGGCAGAGCTGAAAATTGAAATGTAGCACATTCCTCTTTTTTTTCTCTCAATTTCACTTTCTATTTATTTAACTACTTCTCACGTAGTCATCAGACTGATCTAAGAAATTGTTTTTATAAATGACACGTCATTTCAGCCGACTTAATTAGATCACACACACACACACACACACACACACACACACACACATATATTGAACACATTTTCATGTTTTATTCATGTCCACATTGCTGAAAACTAAGAAGGCACAGATGTCTTTATAGTTGGTCAGCTACATAATATGTTTCCCCCCAAGCTCCATTTTGGGCGTTGAAGCAAAAACGATCAGGTAGCTTCTATATGCTACAGACCAATGCCTATGTAGTGTTTAGTAGGTCTCTCTTACACCCAGACAATCTTGCATCCTAATTCTTCAGACCCCAGTGACCTCTGCAAAACGACAGACATGTCACAAAGCTTTCAAACACTTTCATGTTCCTCATTTTTTTCTTACACTTGCTTGTTGTCTCTCTTGTTCCCTTTCAAGTGCTGTCTTAGCTCCCTTTCTATGCAAAGCCTGCCCAGACCTTGACAAGGACACACACATACATAAACTCACACACACACACGCACACACACACTTGCACAATGTGAGTCATCCGCTGCTGCCACGATACCAAGCATACCATCCATATTTTATCCTGTTAAAACAAATTCAATGTAAAGCACAGACATGCAGTTTCAACCACTTAAAGGTCAGACATTCAGACATGTTTAAAACAAAAAAACATGACCTTTGTCTAAAATGTCTTTGTGGTGTGTGTGTGTGTGTGTGTGTGAGTGAATGTGGCTGTTTCTGGTGGCCTGTTTCTGAGAGTGCAAGTGACTGTGCCTGTGCATTTGTGAGTTGTTTTGTGTGTGCATGTATGTTCACATGTATAAGTTCTGCATGTGCTTTTGGTCTGGTCAGGCTAACGCTATTAGCAGACCCACACAGAGTAAGTGCTCTAAAATATCCACAGACACTAAGATCCCTTACTTGTAACAGCAGCAATAATCAGTCCAATTACTGGACTACACATTGGACAGCTAGAGTGGAGATGGGTGAAGTGGAAGTGAGTTAGAGAGCCAAGGAAGTAGAGGAAGAGAGCACTGACCAGGCCAGGTCAGCATAGGCCTGAAATCTTTGCCTTAGCCTGACCTGTTCCTGCGATGTTCACTCCACACCCTAAGGCAAAACTTACTGCTGGTCAAGCTCTTTTTCTAATTGTCAACCACATCCCATGAAAAGACCAAAACCAACAACAAATTGATCCTTTGAACAAGCATTTCCTGTGTATCGCCTAATATATCTTATTCCTTATGTCCAAAAACTATTAAAAACACATGAGCCACAGCGTTGCACTGGGAGACATATTCCTTCATTACGATGAACACGGGCCCTTTTGTTTATGTTGAGTCAATCCCACATACACCGTCCCGCTGCTGTGAATGCTCACTAGCGCACCAAATGTGTATTAGTCAGCAGATGAAAATAGTCCTCAACAAATACGCCATTTACTGGTGCGTAAATAACATTTGCTAAAAACTACAGTTTAGGAAATTACTGAGCCTTTTTTTTAAAACTGAAACTGTATATTTGTGACCCATTTTTTCAGGTTCATGTTTTCAGTAGGAATGAGTGGGTTTAATGCCGAGTGCCACAGACAGTGTTGGGAAGGACGGACTAACACATTGTTGGTTTTGGTCTTTCATGGGATTTGTTGACAATAAGACAATCGTACGACTGTCTGTGTTGTTGTTTTTCCCATATTATGCAGTTTAATTTGTTTGATGGTGTGTTTTCTTCTTGTCTTTTTTGCTTCTTCAGGCGAACAGCATTTTGTTAAACTGTACTCTTGTCTGCCAATGAATGATAATGAATTCAAACTTAAACTTTGATCTCAATTTTTTTTAAAGTGGAAGTCATGCTTTACCAATGCTTGAAACTAAAAAATCCCATTGCTGTCTATCAACAACTGACATGAAACCGAGTTACTGATAATATACATTTTCTACATAGGAAGTGGTGTGTTTGTCACTGTACTTCCCACAGATCACTTGATTGACAAGTGATCTGTGGGAAACACAGCCAGAAAACACGACAGAAGACCTGAATATGAAGAACTGCATACATTAGCATTTAAACTGAGCAGAAACAGCGAGAGAAACAACGATAAGACAGCAGGAGAAAAAGAAAAAGAGAGAGTGAGAAACAGATTTTGAGTCATTTGTGTTCTGGTATTGTAGTTTTAGTTGCAACTTGAAATTGCGGCAGAATAATACAAGGCCTTTCTGTAGTAAAAGGAACGTTAAACAAATATGTGTGAGTTTTTGTGTGTGTGTGTGTTTGTGAGATAGAGAGAGAGAGAGAGAGAGAGAGAGAGAGAGAGAGAGAGAGAGATAAAGTGAGTCTGTTTGAACCTGACAGTTTGATTTCTAATGGCTTAATTATTGTTCTAGCTTTGTTATTGCCTTCTCTGAAAAATAGTAAACTGATAAGCTGCATAATCATTATCCCTATTGGTATGTGTGTTCGAAGGCATCATTATGTCTGATATCACTGTTTTGTCTCACAGCGATAAAAGACAACATTTTCCCACACCGACATCTCCTAACTGTGCTCGCCTCAGTGCCTTTTACTTTCCCCTCGATTGTTTCCAATTATCTTCCTTCTTCACTTGCACAGATTAAAAAAGACTTTAACACCATACAGCAGACTGATTGGAGCCTCGCTGGCAGACAAGCGAGCTCCAGTGTTAGACAAAGCATTAAGGGAGAGTAGAGAGAAAGGCTTAGAGAAATGATGCAGAGTTATACAGCCTTGACAGTGGGGTAACACTACCAAAAAATTAGATAAAAGAAAGTGGGAAGTGTTGGGATTAAAATGCTGCTGGTTTTAGAGATGAGAGGATGGAACAGTGGATGTAGAATGATAAATGTGTGCAGCTAAGCAAAGCATTGACTGTATAAAGGTACGTGTCAGGGAGCACACTGGAAGGGACTCAAATGCAGCACTTGACTCAGGTAAGTTGTAGAAAAGAATCTTTATTGAAGGTAGCTTAGGTTTGGTACACGGGTAATCAATCCAAAATACAGGCGAAGGTTTCCAAAACGACAGGCTTACAGACAGGTCAAAAAACAGGCAGGAGTCAGAACCGAGAGACAATACAAACTGAAATGCTGGAAAGGCTGACATGGGAATACAACACAATCTGGCAACTGCATGAATGCAAAGCACAGGTATATATGGTGACCAGGTGTAGTCTAATCAAGCTGATGGAATCCAGATAGAAAGCAGATCTCAACCGAAAGTAGACTCACCTAAAATAACACAAAGAGTAGAAACTTCAACATAAAACAGGAAATGTCAAGTTAGCACACTGCACCGACTATGAAGTCGATCTGGTCCTTACAGTACGTCCACATGAGGGTGTTTGAATGTTTTTACTGATTTTTTATCTTTTCTTTTTCTTTTGAAAAAGAGCCTCACAATTGTTAAATTCCACATATTACAGCAGCATATAATGTTTTATGTACTGTATTGCATAGGGAAAAAAAATCCACTTTAATCCCTTAAATAACCAACAATATATAAACAAAACCTCTAGTGCTCTGTACTGACTACACTACACATAACGTCTAACTTACACCTTGAAAGAGTTAAGTACTGGGTGTTGCAAGGGGTTAATCTTGCATGCAACTTCAAGCACGTTTACTGGCTGGAAGAGACAAACGTGGCTCAGATTAAAAGAGAAATTACATCATCTTTCATTGAACAGCAGGAAACACTCCATTATGGGTGCAAAACCCAGTTGCCTAATTCAATTTCATCTAGAGCAGCAGCCAACACACATCACATCATTATAACTCAGAAGCATAGACAGTAAAAGACCACCATAATGTGATATTACAAAGTGTAGCATGTAAGCAGACAGTTTGCTGGTTGCTGGCTCCAGCTTCATGTTTACAGTACAGACAGGAGAGTGGTATCAATCTTTTAATCTAATGCTCGGCAAGAAAATTAATAATCTATTTCCCAAAATATCAAACTATTCATTTAAGTAATAAATGTCTTACTGCTTTTTTCTCAGAGTCATCCTCTACATTAACTGTTTGTAGAAAATAAGTTTTCTTTCAGGCTAGAAGCCCAGGGAGGAAGTATGTGTACCACAGTACAGTAGTGTCATGTAACCTGTTAACATGCTAATGTTGTTGGGATTACCCAATTTATTCCACCTTTGTACACCTCCAATTATATTCTCCATACTGAACGGAGTTTACGGAAAAATAATCAACAGGATCTAAATATAGAACTTTACTCAGTGGCACATCAGTGAGGAGATGCACATCCAAGCAGGATATTATGACAGTCCTGTGACACATTGTACTGTGTACTGTGTGTGTGTGTGTGTGTGTGTGTGTGTGTGTGTGCATGCAGTGTGCTGTGCATGCACTGAGATCTGTCACATCACCTCCATACCATATGAGGTTGCACATCATGACTCTGCCAGTTCCCCACAGCTTAATGTGTCGTTGGCAATTACATCACACACTTACACACACACACACACACACACACACACACACACACACACACACACACACACACACACACACACACACGCACACACAGTTCATGTTGGATGGCTCAGTTCTTTGGTGGGTTTTAGATTGAGCAAATAAGAAACTTTAAATGTTAAAGGTCAGTATTCCACACTGGTGCTCTCACTTTGATGTAGTGCCGGAGTCACGCTCAAATATCAGTCACACTACACTTTTAAGAGGGATGAGTCATTTTCAACACCTCTTTTAACTGTGCAGAAACACACACTGCCACTTCTCAGCACAGTGTGTGTGTAAACAGACTAAGGTGTTTCATAGAACTTTTACTTCAAATGCATCACAAACACATGCTGTGCTGGAAAGGAGAACAAAAGGTGCCTTACATCAAACTCAGGAGGGACAAAAATACGTATAAAATGTGGAGAATAAGACTTCTTTTTGGCAGTGTTTTGGCCTGACATGTTTACGTCCAAGTGACAAAACCCTCTAGCGACTGTATTAAATATGACGAGAGCAAAGGAGGTAGTCAGGTGATGTAATTGTAAAACGACAAAGTCTGTGCAGGTAGGGGAGGAGGTCGGGGTGGATGGATGGGTCAATAAAACACTGGACTTCAACACGGCTGTTTGTTTCACGTTTTCCAACTAACAGTCAATGTGGTTTTTTTAAACATGGCCACGATTGTTCCCTAACCTTAACCAAGTGTTTATTATTGTCACCATGACAACATAGGTTCCGTAACCTTAATGAAGTGGTCCTGTTAAAACCAAATTATGATGTTTCCCTAATGTTAACTAAGTACATATTTTAACCCAAACACATTGAATTTGGTGCAGTGTCACCTAGAACTGACTATCATTTAGATTTGATCAATTATGATTCCAGTTCCCATTCTGCTTAATGATCCTGGTTTGTATCAGATCATGACTCAGATTCCTGTCATATTATTTAAGTTAAGAAATATCTATATCTATATCTATATATATATAGATATATATATATATAGAGAGAGAGAGAGGAGATTTATGCCATTAACAGTAATAAAACAGGCATTGTTAATTATTTTGGTATTATATTCTGCTTTATCTCTGCTGTTTGATATTAAGGTTAGACACACGTTTGTGTGCAGCTCCAGTAAACCGTACTGTAAACACTGTAGAAGGAGTAGGTCCAACCTTTGCTTTCAGTATAAGTTAAATGGAAAATAGAATTGAAAAGCGCACACATTTCTGGTCTGTCCAACCTTACTTTAACTTGAATCCATGAAGTCAGAACTTTAAAGCTACAGTGGTTTGCCTCTGCCAGGAAGGCTTCGGGGTCTCGCTCACTCTCTCTGCTCTCAGCTGTGGTGCTGCTTTGCAGGTCATTTACCAGATTGCAGAGCAGCGCTGGCCATTTTACTGCCCTCTAAATCCATCCATAGTGTGCAGTGTGTGTGTGTGTGTGTGTGTGTGTGTGTGTGTCTGTGTGTGTGCTGGTACCTGCATGGGCGGCATAGTGCCCAGTCGGGCTACATCTTTGAGCAAGAATGAATAGTAGCAATTCATTCTCTTTACTAAGTCCTAAATCAGCGGCAATGGACTCTGTCTCTCTCTCTCTCACCTATATGTTTCTGTCTCTGAAATGTACTAATAGCAGCTCAATAATACAAATACAGTCCTGCACCACAGTAACACAGACACACAGCAGTAAAAGGGGTTGAAAATGCGCAATCACAAAAGAATGGATCACGGTAAAAAAAGAAGAAAGGCTGGAGACAGGAAAATGGGAGGGAGGATAGAGATAAAAAGATGGAGATGGTTAGAGAGATGGAGCTGTATAGATGTCTACGAGATAGAGACAAATGAAGGAAAATTATGGAAAAAGAGAGCCTGGGTGAAGGATTAAAGACTGCGTATGGGTGGATAAGGGGAGAGACAGAAGAAGAATCAGACAATGCAGCTCCTGATTTTTTAGTTCTCTTTGATTGTCGGGAGATGCAGACTACAGTACTATCACATACACACATATTGGGGGAATCACTAAACATATACAGAATATATGTGTGTATGTGTACATATATACACACAGAGGTTTGCATGTTGTTTAGGTAGCTAGCAATAGACACAGTCACACACTCTCATTTCTGTTCAATTCATGCATAAAGTAGAGGAAAAGGCAGGTAACAAATCACAACCTCTTTGGTAGTAAAGGGATCTTCTCCTTAATATTAGGGCAGCAGTCTCCGCTATCTCAGTCAGGTATTAGTTCCATAAAGAGACAATTTAGGAAAGAAACACAGCTTATAATGTTCTGCGTCTACATTCAGAGCAGCAATTTGGAGAGGGCTCGCGACTGTCTCTTGCAGTTTCTCAAGGAATTTCAGAACCGTTAAAGGTGTGTTTGTGTATGTGTGTAAGATGTTCTCTGTGCAGGGCGATAAGTACAGTAGGTCTTTTTTTTCTACTTTTGGAAAGCTGAGTCTGGCAGCTTTCTGAAGGGTGATGCAGAAATGTAGATAAAATGTAGGTAAATCTACAATACTCAAAGGCTGTTTGGGATTACTTTCACTATTGACTGAATATGGTTGGAGATGGAAGCCTGCTAAAAATCACTATTCAGCAGTTGACTGTTGACGTATTTGATACACCCCGCCCTCGGCCCTGATCCTCGCTCCTGGGATAATTGGCTCCTCACCTGTCTCCCGCCTCGTCAGGCGGCTTCACCTGGAGCTCATTCGTAATCAGGTCCTCAGCTGTTGCGGGAGCTTCAAATGACTGCGCCTCCCTGGCTCCCCTGCCAGTTTGTCTTTGAAGTTTGTCTGAGAAGTACTTACCAGCGTTATCCTGTTTCTGATCTGATTAACCGTGTTTTGACTCTGCCTGTTTCTGACCATCTCTCTGCCTGCTCCTTTTGGAATCTTGTATGTATTGAGTGTGCACATTTTGCTCTCAAGTAAAGACTACTCTACTACTCACCTGGTTGTCACTGGTCGTGCATTTGGGTCCTCCTCTGGTCACCACCGAGTGAATTAGTAATAGAATTAGTTTGATCTGGAAAGAATGGTTAAAATACCTGTGTGTTAATAACATTTTTATGGCATAAAAGCTCCTTGTCCACACCAGTTACGTAGTGAAAGCAGCACATCAGCAGCAGCTGAGCTCCTCCATTAGTGTCTACAATGAACACATTCAGCCACAGGATTGCTGTGCAGTCAGTCAATGTAGTTAGGTGCATATGTCAAACAAGACTTGTACCCTAAAAAGAGGTGGGTGAATGCAAGCCATTATGTGGCTGGTGTGAACAGCTTTGGTCTTTAAAATTAAAGTGTGTTCTTCAGACAGACATGAGACAGATGGCATAAAATGCATCTGATGTAGACAGGGTGTAACAGCCACCAGCTGTCACTCACAAGATGTAAACATGAATGATTTTCATGTACTAAATGTTCACAACACATAAAGAGTAAACTGACCAAGTGCATGGTATCCTCTCTTAGTGCAAAAGTGTAATGGACCCTGTTTGAAAGAAATACTCCCTGGAGCCTTTAAATCTCTAAAGAAGGAGTTTGTGTCTCTTTTGTGAATGAACACTCTCAGTACAACGAAGACAAGGACGTTATTTCTTCCTGTCACTAGCACAGACCTACCCAATTCTCCTTGTGCTTTCCGTCCTTTCCATCCTCCTTTCATTGACTCAATTTGCTCCCCCTTTTTCACCCCCTCCCTCCAGTATTTAATTATGCTATCAATTCTGCTATTCTGCCTGGATTTAAATGCGTGTTTAGTGAAATTAGCTTGTAATAGCCCTCTTAAATTTTGGGTCAAAGTATGTTAATCTGTGTTAATGTTATTACTTCTTTCTACACGTTTACTCTCACTCTCTCCCTCTCGTTTTCCTTTGTTGTACCCCTTTCTCTCTCCTGCTCTCACCTTCATCTAGCCGTCTGTAACTTGTGGCACTTTGAGAAAATAAATGCAACACCTTGCTGTTCTGAGGACCTATTTGCTTCTGGCAAAGGTATGATAAGTTCGTGTGTACATTTTCTAATCTGTAGTAGATGCTTATTTCCGAGAGAGTATGTGTAAGTAAATCTGAACATACGTGTGTGCCTGAATGACGGGGGAAGCTCTGTGTAGACTCTGTCAGTCAGACGTGTGTGACATTTGGCTGCTCTGACTGTGTAGGTCTAATAAGTTTCCCCTTGCCTGTTTCCTGTCAGAATAATAGACCCTCACACTTTGAAGGGGAGGAGTTAGGATACCATTATTAAAGCAGAGCAACACCCATGCCACAACATTGGTGGGTGATTTCTTGCGTGTGCTGGTGTGTGTTTTTATATATTTATTTATTTTAATAATTAAAAACATCATGCGTACAGAGTGCATTTCCATCCACCTGTTTTAATGCACATTTTTCATTTGTGCATTACAAAAAAAAAAAATGAAGCAAAAATGTCACTCAAGCTTCTGCTCCATATTATCTGTGGAGCGATGAGGCTGTAACGTTCCTCATATTAATACATGAAACAAATTCAAATTCCATATTTCCATCACTTCTTTCACATAGTTTTTCATATTTTGTGGTTTGACTGACACTTTTAACTGTGTCATCTGTGTTGGATGTGAATGGCCTTCCTGATATTCCTCCGGCTGTCCACTGACTCCTGGATGATGATCTTTGACAATTTCCCAGTCGACACTTTGACTAATCTTAGTCTGGTGTTCATCTCTTTCCGGTGTTCTTTTAGTCATTTGCCCAGGCTCTTTGCTGTTTCACCTTTGTGATGTAGTCTCCACTGCAGCTGTTGCAAGTGATGTCATACACCACCTCAGTTTTCCTCTCAGAAGGGATCCTGTCATTAGGGTATCCAAGCAGAGTTCCTAAGGTGTTTGATGGTTTGTGGTAGGTACCGACTCTAAAACTTTCCCTTTAAAACTTTGGCTAGTTATTCTGGTGGTCCCCGTTGGGTTACCAATGACAGCTGTAGTCTTGAATAGGGGTGAGATTCTCATCATCCATCTCTTGTACCCATTAACTTGGGGTGCCTTCTGGACATGCTGCACCGTCCTCACTCTATCCTCCTTCTCAGATGTTCTGCTCTGTATAAGAGGGTCCTCAAAACTGATCTTTTATGTTATAAGTGTTGAATTAAATGTACTGGTCTTTTTGAGTGTGTTTTCTTACACTGTGGTCTTTATGCTTCCTACTTCACATGAACACAGATGTCTAGGAATGGTAGCATACCATCATCTTCCTGTTCACAGGTGAAATTGATGTATATATTAATGTTATTGATTTATGTTAGATGCCAATACTAGAGCAGTGCATTATGGTAATCATGGTAAGTGTCATGCACATACCGGTACCAGATGTCTGGTGGGGTGGGAGCCATTGAGAGAGCGATCTGTTCAAAATGTTCCATTTACAAGTTAGCAACAGTGAGAGATGGGTGACTCCATGGCTGCTCCCTTGCTTGTAACAATTCCATTTGAACATGAAATAAGTCGTACCAAGGCAAAACCCCGGTAGTTGGATGATCTGATCCGAGTTGAGGTTTGTTCTAATGTGCCAGCTAAGATCCTGCGTGAGCCGCTGTCCGAATGCTTACACTGTTTCCTGAGTGGGGGTAAAAAGTGCAGTGACATCCAAAGACACCAGACTCTGTGAAGGGAGCACTTTCAAGTCCTTGAGCTTCTGGACAAAATCCAGAAATCCTAAAAAGTATTTAGTGCCAACATTTCACCGCGATTGTCGCCCGCCAAAATATCTGCCAGCTTGTTTGCTCACTTGACTTCAATTCAGTTTTATTAAAAATGAAAAAAAATGAACGTGCTTTTACTTTTAGCCATAACAATCGCAACCGCAGCCGCCATTTTCATACGCTGGTGGTCCTTCCCCTTCCGCTACGTTCCTCATTGAGGGTGAGAAGTGTGCAGCGTTCCACACTCAACATACACCATCTGGGTTCTCATAGTGCATTGCATTTTGCCATACTTGTGTGTGAACGCACATATGCACTCAAAATTGTAAGTACGGAAGAACGCAAATTGAGACACAGCTAAGGTTTGGTTTAGAACACCTGTCGAGTTTAAAGTGTGGGCCTCAGGGTGAGGCATGAACAGCAGAAAGCATCTGAAAATGATCTGCCGTTTCACCTGTGCTACACTGACGTCTGTGACTGTGCACATTTTTTTTTAAATATTTGTGACGTGAAGTGGGATCAAGGCCAGCAGTGAGCTTCAACAGTGCGCATGCCAACACATACACCCTTGTAACTCATAATGGCTTCTCAGGAGCAGAGTGTGCTGCAGTAGGCTTTACTGAGGCAAATCTTCTGTTTCTCTCCCTCAAGGCCATACTTTTTTTCTTCCTCTCCTTTTTTTTTTCTTTGCACAGCTCCACTTCCAATTCAGCTTTTTGTTTCATGGATTCATCTTTCAAAGACGTTTTAATCAGTGTACTTCAGACTTTCACAATTTCACATCAGTGATACAGGAAAAATATGTCCTGTATGTGTAATGTGTAAAGATAGTGTAAAGTGTGCATGAAGACACACTTTACACTATCTTACCAGTTTATTAGGCACACCTGTCACGGTTCGGCCCCTGGGTGCTTTTATTTTGAAGTTCTGTCTTGTGTTCCCGCCTCCTGTCTCAGCCCTCAGTGTTTTCACCTGTGTCTGTGCTCACCTGTTTCTGATCCCCTCGTCAGTCCCTTCCCTATTTGTACCTGTCCTTTTCAGTTGGTTCTTGTCGGTTCATTGTTCTCTGTTCAACGTTGCGTGTTTGTTCACTGTTCAGTGCTCTGTGTTGCCTGTCTGCCCTGCCTGCCTGCCTGCCTCCCTTCCTGCCTTTTCCCCAATAAAGCCCCTTTGTTACACCTCCACCCGTTGTCTGTGCCTGGGTCCTTCCCTCACCTGCTCCCCATACCGTAACAACACCTGCACACTGTACAAGCCAATACAATATTCAATTTATAAATCTTACCTTTATCATCCCTATGTTCAGTTTATGATGACATTGTGTCACAACGAAGCTGATTTAACTCTATAGTCATTTCTTAAGCTGTGTAGAGAGAACCTGAACATTTTAGTCACCCGAGCATTCGAAGAATCCACTATGGGCGGAAAATATAAACTCACTGGATGGTAGGAAATCATTTAAGTGACTTATAAGGTGGAAAACAAATGTTGTCTGGCAGGTGTAATGCGACAAAAACAGAGGGAGATAGCAGAGAAAGATTACCTAAATGACCTGTATCTCATTATATAAAAGCTCCTGAAGCTGAATGAAGTCAGTTGCCTTTCAGTGGAGTACCAGCATAATGACTTCTCTTTCAGTGCGATGTCTTCTCTGGTCAATAAAAGTGACCAAACAGTGGCATGTTGAACACACTATCACACCGTAATCAGAAAAAATCAACAGACACTTAACCTCTAATGATCTTTGACATGGGAACAACATCACTTCTTTACCACTTGTGAGACACAATTCCAATCATTTACACTCTGTATCCGAGGCATGGAGCACATTGTGAATGTACTCCACTGCTATTCTCCATCCTTTGCAGTGGAATCTTCCTCTCTTCTCCGCTTTCTCCTCCTCCTCACCGTTTGCTCTCCTCTTCTCCTCCCCTCCCTCTGTGAACAAGGAGAGAACACTTCACAAGACGTTGGCTGCACCTGTCTGCTGAATGCATCTGTGCGTGTCTGTAAGTGTGTGTGCATGCCTGTGTGTAGGCAGGTACGCATGCGTTGTGGTGATGCACATGTAGATGTGTGGGTGTACTTGCTTGGGCTTACATGAATATGTGTGTGTGTGTGTGTGTGTGTGTGTGTGTGTGTGTGTGTGTGCATGTTGGTGTGACACACAGCTGTCGCTGTCTGATGCATCTTTGCCCTGGCTCCAAATCAAAAACACTTGTACTGTATCCCCTCAGGGAGCTGGACAGACAGCGGCAGACTGGCAGATGCAGAGAGAGAGAGAAGCAGAAAAGTGAGAGAGAGAGAGCAGAAAGGGAGAAGAAAGAACAGATGCATAGGTGAAAATGCGAAAGGACAGGGTGATGCTTGTAAAGGGAGGGGAGGATGAAAAGATGGATATATGAGAAAGGAGGACAGACAAGGTGGTAAAAAGAAAAGAAGGGACAATAAAAATGTGATGCGTAAAGAGTATTGAAGAATGGAGAAGGAGAAGAACAGAGAATTAGAGAGAGTAAAAGGAGGAGGAAAGGAAAGGTTACTCAAAAAAATGAGGAGGAGAGAGTCTTAAGGGGAAGAGGTGAGACTGAGTCATGTTGGTGTTGATGTGCGACATCCCCACTGTGCTGGTTCCTCTCTTCCCCTCACATATACCACCCACTCAGATGGATTGCCTGTGTGTGTGTGTGTGTGTGTGTGTGTGTGTGTGTGTGTGTGTGTGTGTGTGTGTGTTTGTCAGTTGTGCCCCTCCTGTCCTCTCAGAGCATTTTCAAATGGCTTTTACCTGACTGTTGATCAATTCTCAAATTGACCATTACTGGAAAATATGTACAACTAAATAGTGCTAAAATTATGTGCAACAACAATTTATTGATCATTTATTTGATACTTGACATGCATCAAATAAACTGATCTCATATGGTATGCATGTGTTATTCAGTCTAATTTGCCTAATTTCCCAAGCTTTAGAAATAAAACTAGCCAATGGGCAGATTGTCCACATGTTCAAATAAGTAAGTCCATGCCCAAAAAAAGAACAAAAAATAACTTATTTGTGTCATTCTCTCTGCCCCCACCTCCCTCCCTTTCTTTTACCCCATTCCTCCAGTCATCTAATTTTATATGTTCTAATTAATTCTCTTGATTCATTAGGGATGGAGGAGAGCAGAGGGAAAAAAATGAGTAGGGAAGTGAGGGATGACAGAGGAGTGGAGCATCTTGCCATCTGCATTTCCCCCCTGCAGGGCAAAACGATGAGTCTGTCTCTCCAAACTGCAGAGAAAGTACTCAGTGCACTGAAATAATAAAGAGTGGGAACTAGAACAAGACGAATCAAAGGAGGAAAATAACTAGAGTGAACTCTGCTCAAGGCAGCCTGACCCTCCCCTGCTTCTCTTCCAACCCCTACTGTTTTCTCCTACCTCTTTGTGTTTTGCCCTCCCCCCCTTCTCTTTCTTCCTTCAGCAACATTTTTCATTTGTATCATGTTTTATTTTGAGATTGGTTCTGACGGCAATGGAAGCACAAGTGTTCAGACAATGACTGAAATGCTTAGAGAAGTGCATGGAGACATGGTGGGATGGACAGAGACGGAGAGCAGACGGAGGGAGCGAGATGTATAAAGAGAATAAAGGCATTAAAGGTTCAAACTGTGAGATGGAGACAGACACAAACTATGGTGACAGAAAAAGAGAGGGAGCTCCACAAAGCTTCTTGGCTCTTCCATTTCCAGAAAGTTGAACCCAGAGAAATGTAATGCACAGTGGTGGATGTTGCTGGTATTGATTTGGTGTATACAGACATCATACCCCAAGCTCTCTATGCTGTATGCTCTTATTTGTGAAAGTTTGAGGAAAACGGCATATAGGCATTGCTTTATGATTTTATCATTGGAGACAGTGAGGCCCTGTTTACTATTCCGTTATATTTCTCTTTTTGTGTGAGTTTCATTTCCATAGTAACCTCCAAAGTCCTCTATTTATTTGGGTAGTCAGATGTATTCATGAGAAAGATATGAAGATTAATATAAATAGCTTATCCAAAATATGACCATAACCAGGATATTGGCTCATATTCAGAATACTGTGTGCATGAAAACACAATCCAGCTTCTGTCGAGTGATGGAATCGCAGATAAGAATGTTTTATGTTGACAAAAATAATAAGTCTATCATATCATCATTAATGTCATATTTTCATTTCTAAGTTATTCTAGTTTCAATCACACTTGATGTCACAGTTTCTATTAGTACAAACTATTAATTCATTTGAAAATGTATATTAGTTTAACACAACGAAAACCTAAATTATGACCTGTTCCATAAATGTAAAGTTGATTATTTAAACTATAAGTAGTTTTACTCCACTACCATGTGGGCTTACAGGGATGCAGTGCATTGTCAACAAATGTTGTCCCAACAGAGTGTGGAGGTCAGGATGGATGCAGGGGTCACACACCGGACTTTCACCCAGCACACTGCTGTTTGAGTTCTGCGTGATTGTTACTCAAGCCATGATCTTTTTGCAAACCTAACCAAGTACTTTTGGTGCCTTAACTTAACCAAACTGCGACTGTTTCACAATGTTAACCACAGTTTGGTCAGGTTTAGGCAAAACTACTTGGTTAGGTTTAGAAAAAGATCATGGTTAAGGTTAAAATAATAAGTCACATACTTTTGGTGCCTAAATCTAACCAAACTGTGACCGTTTCACAACGTTAATCACATGTTAGAAAGGCTTCAAGGAAAACTGCTCCCACGTGATGGCTCACCCAATGACAGCATGACAAAAACAATAGATGTTAAGATTTGTTTCAGTAAAAATCTAAAAATATCTGTTAATCTATGAGAAAGGAATGAACACGAGTATGTCAGACATACCCCTGTCCCAGAAGATAGACATACCCTAGACCTCACATCCCATTCAACATGTTTTGACTCAGGCTGGACCATTTATGGAAGGATATTTCCATTTATAAAGTAAATTTTTTAATTGTAAGGTGACAATGGTGAAATCACCTGTATGATAACAATAGTCATTCTTATTCTGCATGGAAAACTGTCTAGTGAAGTTTTCAGTTTTCTAGTCACTGGATCCCACTGAAGGACCCCTAAAGGGTAGTCTCTGTGTCATAGATAACACTGACAGACACGGCGGCTGTGCTGCTGCTACTAAAAGTCTGGTCACACAAGGACAGAGAAGGAGAAAGGTAGAGAGAACAGATTGGGAATGCACAGATTGGTATTCATTGTCCGATTGTGGTTCAATCAGCGCTGTCATACCCCTCTAACACTTGTGCGCGCACACACAAACTGATGTTACCTAATACAGAATGCCAAGTAGGGCCGGGTGGCATTTTATTTGTGTGTGTGTGTTTGTTGTGAAGCAGCTGTCGGGGACCTGAAGCTGCAGTCCCCTAATACAACATCCAAAAGGCTGAGCAAAGAGCTGCTCTGTTGTTCTTCTTGGAGGGTAAGGTTAGAGGACTTGTTATAAACACACTTTGGCGAGGCACTACCAGAAGTCCCAGCTGAGTGATCGGGAAACTGATGTGAAGACAAACTTGTTGCACGGCTGGGTTCATCATCTGTCAGCAGCCATCAGACTTTCAAGCTTACAGTGTGATGTCTTTTGTTTTTTAAATTTGCCGCTTGTAATATGTGTAACAAGTTAATTACAGCCTTGAATAGCTTCCAGCCTACAACAACATTTTGGAATGACGTTAGGAAATACATATATCAAAACATTTTTTGCAGGACAGTCACAATGATTTTTATGGTCAATGTTATTATTACAATTATTATATTTGATAAATGTAGTTGTCTCTGTGCTGTGTGGAAGTGAGGAATGCTCCCTGATATGCAGTAGTGGAAGAAGTATTCAGAACTTTGACTGTAAAAGTAGTAATACCACAGTGTATAAACAGTACAGTGTGCATTCAAAATTTTACTTTAGTAAAAAGACATAAGTATTAGCATAAAAATATACTTAAAGTACCAAAAGCAAAAGTACAAATTGTGCAGAACGGCCCATTTCAGAATAATATAACTTTTATCATTGGATTATATTGATGCATTATTCTGTAAGCATCACTTTAATGTTGCAGCTGCTAAAGGTGGGGCTAATTTTAACTACTTTATATATTGCCGGGTAGCTTAATCTATGATAATATTACTTATAATATTACTTGAGTAAAGTACAAGTACCACAAAACTGTACTGAAGTGTTAGTACATGAGTTCAGAGTAAATGTTCTTAGTTACTTTCCACCACTGTTGATATGACTGAATATGTGGAATTACACCCTCAGATTTCTATTACATGATGCCCACACTGCTGATAGAAAGTTACATGAGATTAATTCATGTCTACAGCTGAGAAATGCAGCTAAAATTGGTTGAAGCACTTCCACATATTGCTGAGAAATGAATTGAAGGACTGTATCTAAGGGCTATGAGAGCCACATGAGTCCCACTGGCCGCTGATTGACCTTCAGCGTCCTAGATGTTGCTGAGACGTGGCATCGCTGATGGTATTGCTCACAGTGTAGTCACAAAGGGGCAGAGAGGTGGCAGGACAAGGCATATATGGAGGACAATGAGTGGCTGGTGGTCAGAGAAGGAAACTTGGCAATGGTTTGAACAGTTGTTGAACAGTGTCCCTTACAACCAAATTCACATTTTAACCATTCCCCCTGGTTAATTCAGGATTTTCAAAAAGATCTTAGTTATTTATATGTTTAAAATGTGTATGATTGTTGGACCTTTACCTTTAAGACTGTTCCATTTCTTCCTTATGTGTTTACTATTTGCTCTCTGTGGAAATGTTTCATTACCAATTTGAATTTCAGCATTTGTGTGTGTATGCATGTGTGTGTGTGCGCGTGATGAGAGGTGACAGCAGTGACAGTTGGTCCTAACTAATAATGGCCTTGCTGTATAAGCAGAGAAGCCACCATCTGCAAGCTCCAGCTTTCCCAACAAAACACTCGCTGTTTAAGATGCAGAAAGCCTTTGTCTTCAGGAAGGTCAACACTCTCTACCGCGCTCACTTCCCTGCAGAGCAGCTAACTAACGTGACAAACTGTTCTTGATGCTTGGCGATGTAAAAATGGCTGGGAATGTGGGTGTAAGGGATGGATGTAAGGGCGAAAGGGAAGGAGGAAGGTGAGAGCAAAAAGAGAAAACACTGGGGGCGTTAGGAGAGAGAAGTAGGGGAATAGGGAGCTTGAAAGGAAGGATAAAAAGAAGAAACAACTCTAAAATAGAGGGGAAAAGAAGGAAGGATGGATTGTTTTCCAGGACGTCACAAATAATTGTTTCAGTGTTACACAGTGTTGATCAGACCCACACATGGATTACATCATGGGGGCAAGTGCACATGCTCACTGCTGATGCCCCATCAGTTGCTGCTAGTGGGGACACTGACCTGGAAAGAGATGATCTGACCAGGCGCTAACTCTCAAGCGAGTACCCTGCTGTGTATATGTGTGTGTGTGTGTGTGTGTGTGTTTCCTGTGTCTTATAAGTCTCTTTTCTCTATGGCTTTCCCTTAGGGTTCTTTCTTTGCTTTTCCAAATTATAATGCAGAGCTCTCACTTCCCACAAGGTATAAATGTGATTCTCTGTAGCCCTGTGATGGACCTGTTTCTTGCCTTAATGCGCACTTGGCAGTCAGATAAAGACATATGTTTCTCTCCTTCTCATTTTCTTCCCTCTCTCAGCTCACCTGTCTCTCTCCGTTTAATATGCCTTTGCATCACACATAAACCCTCTCCATACCTCACTAAACCAGGCCTTGCACAGATGGATGATCATCAGAAGAGATGGAGAGGAGGAAAAAACAAACAAACAAGGATTGGTGAGTGGATGGAACTATCATTAGCATAAAGAAAGAAGTTGTGGATTGCCTCAGGTGATTGTTTGCGTGCCAGTGGCTGCACTCATTTGCAGTTTCCATCAGTTTTTTGTGTGTGTGTTGTTTGTGAAAGTTAAATTACTTCCCAAGTTAGATAAAATGGATATGGAACAAGTTATTATCAGTCAAAATAATTTGATTTAAATGAATACTTCTTTACTCATTTCAGTACATGCCTGCACATGCAATAATTTATTCAATTAAAATTTAAATGGATGTTTTAATATGGTTTTATTGACATTATGGTTCTATGATCAACTTTATTCTTTCAGAAATGGCTTTCCGAAACATCTGTGAAAGAATGTAACCACAATCTTTTGTGCCCTGTTGAATTGTCATATTCTTTGAAGTCCCTGTTTTTGTTTTGTAAAAAATTACGCCAAGAAAGAAAGACATGCAGATAAAGCAAAGAAGTAGAACTACATTCTTGAAAAGCCCTGTCATCAAGAAGGAGAATAACTTTCAGTATTAATATTTATCAAACAAATATAAATAAATGAAAATAAAGTAAGTTTTGAGAAAGTAAACAAAAGCCAGACAGGTATTTACATTTAAATCTTTAGTGGTGATTGAAGGGGCCCTTCAGACATCACTGGTAACATTTAATGAGAAAATCAATTTGTGGATATGTCATCTTGTTTCTTGTTAATTAAATATGAATCTCTGAGGGCTTTGGCATTTTCTGGATTTGGAAATTTAAAAAAGCCCAATTTATATAATTTGTTGCCTTGATGGCATGCTTAAATCACAGGGGCCATAGCTTCTGTCTCAGAACTGTTGAAAGGTACATCATGTGCTTCAACCATCTCCTTCTGCTTCTTGTGCTCCTGTCTATTTCATTTACACTTATATGCTCCGTATCATACTCCACTATTGAATGCCTTTGTGTTTGGACAGGCTTCAGACCCTATTTGCTAGGCTGTTTATGGTGTGATATACCCTCTATGCCTGTAACCATCTTTCTGGAGGGAGGATGCAAGCGTGCTTCTGCCAGTGTTTGTGCTTGTTTGTTTGTGCATGTATATTTGTGTGCGCGTGTCTCTCTGCGTGGTGTTAGCTCTCGAGAGCTAAACGAAGACGCTGATTGGCGATAACCACTGTGAATGACTAATTAGAGCTGGTGGCAGGCAGAGAGGCTGCCACTGCCACTTCACTGTGAATGGGCTTTGATGCTGCATCCAAGCCCTCTGTGTTCAAATAACACATGTGCAACCACACAGACAAACACGCAGGCACACACGGATGCACATGCAATGAAGATGAAGAGGAAGCACGTTCAGCCACACACATTGACCCATATTCATACAAACACTTTTGTCCAAATCAAGCCTTTTGAATTGCCAGGGCCTATTTAGTCTCAGTGGTAAATTCTATTCTATTCTATTCTCTATAATCCAAATTCCTTGGCAGTGGCTGAAATCACTCCCTATTTGCTACATAGTGCACTATATTTGCCCCATATTTATATTTATATATGTTTATGCACTATAAAGAGCCCCCAAAAATTCCCACTATGGAACAAAAAATTGTCCATGGCATGGCTAACAATCCCACAATGCAATTTGTCACCTTTTGTAGATGCAAATATTGTGCTGTGGGATTCTACAGCAATGATAGATTGTGAGGTCCAGGAGGTGTGTGAACCCTTTTCCCCTTCTCTATCAAATAGTCTGTTCTACCATGTTTACCATCTCTCCCACTTGAAAGAAGACAGGCAACACTCCCCACTTTGAAATCAAACGCTTTGTCACTCCTTGAAGCCGACCAAAGCGACCCCACGATCCACTTCCCTTGCTCACATTGTATTAATTAATCCTGAGATTTTAATCTGTAATGTTCAAAGTCACAAGAGAGCTTGTCTGACCTTAGGGCTGCCGCAGTGTGCACCATGTCATCGTTGTCTTATCAGCTGCAGCGGATCAGAAGAAACAAATAAAGACTCTTTAAATATATGATCACTGATGAATTTTGCCTCAGAGCATCTGGTATGACTTCACTGACATTCTTGTCTACATTGATCATTCATGTATTGATTGATTGTGACATTAAACCCATGTTATGTGGGCAGTAGCTGAAAGCAGATACACTTGGGAGGGGAGAGTTGGCAAGAGTAGGGCGCGTGCCACTACCATTGCCAAGACTAGGTATTCTACTAAAAATGGTGCCACCTGTACAGTAAATGTGCATGTTACTCTATGCTTACAACATGCATCTAAGCTTGTGTTACGATATCAATTGCCTCACAAATTAAATTGTCTTAAAGGTGTGATGTGTAGCATTTTAACATCAGCAAGTCAGCACTATGGAGAAGTATTACAAGGATTATTAGTATAAACAATGAGATTTTAATGCAGTAACACATGACAAAGATATTATTTGACACTTCAGTGTGGAGTGGGTAATTAGCAGCTATGCCAAGAAAACAATTGCACCTTTTAACATATTTGGAAACTGTTCTCTCTCTCTCTCTCTCTCTCTCTCTCTCCTCTCTCCATCCTTTTCCCTTTCTGCGCTGTGCCCTGCTGAACAGACAGCCACCCGAAAACACACACACACACACACACACACACACACACACACACACACACAACACTGCAAAAAGCCAGCTGTTACACTGCTGCTGCTGCTTCTGCTGCTCTACTTTGATAGCAGCCCGTAATGTATGGCTCACACTGCCCCCAGTAGGCCACAGTGAGTACTGCGTCTCAATCTGACAAGGCCAGCTGCAGCAGCAGCAGCAGTAGCACTCGTGACTTCCCTGCTGTGAGATGACGCAATGTAAGGCTAGACAATAGATATGCATACAATACACAGCAACTCCACTCACAACATAGATATGATATGAGAGACAGAGACAGAGAAATGATGAGGGTACAAAATAAAGGGTTGAGGTTGTATATTATTTGTAAATTTACTGCTATTCTGTATTTCCACTTTTAATGAAGTGTTGGATATAACATAATACAAAACAAACACTATTTTTGATTTAAGATCATCACAATGAAATTGCAGAATAAAGGTAAAAATGATAGATAGATAGATAGACAGATAGATAAAACTTCAGTTCTTTCATATTGTATTTGTTTTAAATGATCTGAAATTTGCACTGAATTCTGTATTCAAATAACTCCACTGGGCTGTATTACACACCCAGCTATACAGAGTGGTAGATATCTCTGTGAATGAATAATAGCAAATAAACCTTTCGCTGTAGATGATATTGTATATGTGCACATATCCAGTCACTACGTACACACACACCTACTTACAAATGAAATGTGACAGAGGAATGAAATTATCCTCACCAGACCACTTCCCAATCATTCTTTATCATCTGAGCTTTGGCAGGGGCTGGGCTGGCTCACCACAATGCAATCCAACAGCCATGATCTGTGGCATCCATCAAACCACACTCACATGCACACACACACACACACACGAACACACGTACACATTACACACATTTAGAGTACTTGCCATCTTGATCTGAGTGCAATCCAGGAGAGGTTGCCAGAAGGAAAGGTCGAACTGCAATCACTCATAAGACACACACATATGCACACTCACGCACACACAATCATACAGGCATGCACCTGCTCCTCAGCATGTATTAGAAAAGTAACAGTATATCTGGGCTTCCAGGGCAAAGTAAATTTACACCAGAGCTGAGCTGATTCAAAAGACACATGCAAATTAGACCACTGGCTACACACACACACACACACACATACACACACACACTCATCTCTACACCCGAGACCTGATAAGATGTCGTCCTACATGAATATAAATCCTGTCCTGTATTCTATCCAAATGATCCTAGGATTAGACGTCATGCATCCATATAAAGTGTGGCTGATTAAACTGCTACTAATGTTGTTTGAACTCTTTGGAAGCCTTTTCAGGACCCACAGAGCCCACATTTACAGCCACTTTACTGGAGTTAGGTGAAGGCATCAAATAGAAACAGAGTTTAGCTGAGACCAATTTGTGAGCTGAAATGGTGGAAATGGCATTTCTAAAACCACATGTATATTAAATCCCACCACAACCCTCTTAAAGGTTTTTCTCTCGTGTTTTTGCGCTTCTTAGATATAATAAGAAAATAATGATATCTTTAAGGAATAGTTCGACATATTGGGAAATACACTTTTTCACTTTCTTGCCAAGAGTTAGATGAGAAGATTGATAACACTCTCAATTCTGTCCATTAAATATGAAGCTACAGCCAGGAGACGGTTAGCTTGGCTTAGCACACAAACTGGAAACAGAGGGAAACAGCTTAACAAAAACTATAAAAACTGGTCTAGTGACTTCCTGGAGTCTCCACTGGTTGTCTGGCAAGCTGCAGTGACAACAAGACTTCAGAAAGTCACTGCTCTCTGCCAAGAAATAGTCTGGCCCATAACCTCCAATAAAACCACAACATGTTGTTTTTACACTGTGTTTTTTGTATGGATCTTTGTGTGTGTGCACAAGATATAATGTGTACAGCAAGCAGTTTCCCTCTGTTTCCAGTCTTTATGCTAAGCTAAGCTGACCGGTTGATTTCTGTAGCTGTGTTCTGACCTTCTCATCTAACTCTTGGCAACAAAGTGAATAAGCGTACATCCCAAAATGTCCCTTTAATTTGAGTGATTTGGGATTTTATTGTTCTTATTTCTTTTCAGGGCCTCACCCTTGCTGAAGACAATCAGCGAGTTCTGTGGCTGAGCCTGCCCTCTGACCTTGTGGAAGACGACAACCAATACATGAATTTCCCTATGGGGATCAATAAAGCTACAAACTACGGTTTCCTCAATATAAAATTCAAAACACACACAGAAAAAGAACCATGTCAAATACAGGTTTAAATCCAACCTCATGACCTTTGTCACATACAGTCTTCCTCCCAACCTTCCTGTCATTCGACACTGTTTACCATCTAAAAATGTAGTGCTATGAAACCAAATCTACCAAAGAGAGATAAGGATGCAGCAGAAAAGTCACAGATAGAAAGAAAAACGGAGGCGAATGAAAGATGTTGGTGCTGAGAGACAGATGGCAAACAGTTGGGGAAGAGAAAGATAGATGTATCGAATGTATGACAGAGACAGCAATAGATGAAGAGATGGGGGTGTGGACGGAGGAAAAATACTGAGATAGTTTGCGTTATTGTGTGGATATGTGCATGTGTGGTCATGTAAGTGTGTGTGCCAACTGTTCGCTGAGTCCTCTTATTTGAGAGTGATTAGTCAAAGCCCCGAGTTTGACACAATGAGATCAACCCAGCTGAGGAGAAGGCATACATTACTGTTCTAGGCCATCACAAACACACGCGCACGCACGCATGCACAGCGCGACACACACATACGTGCACAGATAGAGGTACAGAGGGAGAGATGCAACATACACACACACACACACACACACAAAATAGTGCGTTGAAACACCCACAGTCTCTTGTTTTGTGGTTGTGTTTCAATATCTTTTCTTCTCTGATACCTGTATTCTCTGTTGCTCCCCCTCAACCGCTCTCTCTTCTTCTCACTTCTTCTCACTGTTTCCTCTCTCTCTCATCTGCTCATTTACCCTGCTTCTCCTTAGCCTCCTCCACCGCTGATTCACTGCGCCCGCTCTGTTTCCTCCTTGTCGCTTACCTGCATAAGCTGCCTCCTCCAATCTCTTGTCATCCTTTTGTTTTCATCTGGGAGCAACATTTATCGTATTCGCCCTCCCTCTTTCCATCAACACTTTCCCCTCCTCTCCCCTTTCCAAACCCCCTGTCAGCCCCGAAACACACACTCCCTCACCTTCCTCCTCCTCCTGTTGCTGCCCAGTGGTTATCCAAGTCAGTTTACCTAACTGCCTGCCTTTCTGTATTACTCTGAGGAATTACATTTTCTGTGTTTTCCTGCTCCTTTTTTTTCTGTTTTGTTTGTCTGCTTCTATGCCTCCTCTCCCAGCCTGTCTCTCCTTCTCTCTTTCCTCTTATGTAAAGGTCAACATAATGTGTTAAGTTCAAATTAAGTTCAAACCCTGCAGAGGTGTGTGTGTGTGTGTGTGGTGTGAGGAACTGTGTGCGACGGCATGTTTCCTGCATTTTTACGTTATGGTAAATGAAAATTTGAAAGCTGTCAAAACATTTGACTACAAATGGTCTAAATCAAAATGTTTTTCTCCAAAAAAGATGATTTTAACTGAAGAGTATCTTTCATTTGTCTATTCATCATAGTAGTAGCTCAGTATTCATGTCCTCTGCCTTTAACTGTCACCCTTTTACTTTTATGATTGTCTTTATTAGCAATTTTTTGTGCTTTAATTTCCCTTGTGATCTTGATTGGGTGTAAATCTGTTTAATAGGATATTTCCAAACAACTCCTCTTGTTAACTGAGGTGAAAGTGTAATGCATGCTAGGAAAAAAAGCTACAATAAACCATAGTGGCACAAGAGTGTGTTATGCAGGCCATACAAGGTCAAATTTGAGGGTCAGCATTATCAGTCACTGCATCCGATTATAAAAATTGATTTATTGACAGAAATCAAACTGAAATGGATAGAAAATGTATATCCAAAGCAGGCATGCGCCTTAATAGGTGTGAGATGTGTGTGAGGCAGTGAAATTTGTGCATGTGTTTTTGTGTCTCAGTGCCACAGAAGGATGTATGGATTTTAGCTGCCTCACTGCCTAAGTGGGACACTCAAAATAGCTCCACGGGCCTCTCATCAAGGGCACAGTCTACTGTAAATTACCATTTGAGTGTGTGTCTGGTTCTGTGTCCGTGCATGCACGATTGTGTGTTAGCTTGTGTACAGTACGTACCTATGGCTTGTGCATGGGATCGTGCATGCATTAATGCTAGTTCACCTGATATTGATTATTTTGCGTCAGGCGTTCCTCACTATCTCATACAGTCTGGCTAAAAAAATGAATGGGTGTTCAACAAGCAGAAGCTTCTTCACCAGTAACAAATCAAGAGGACAATACTTTCAGACTGTCCAACTAGTTCCTCGTGACATAGAGTTACAGAGAACAGAACATAAAGCTGCAACAGCACTGCAGCAAGCATGTGAGAAAAGGGAAATGAGAACAATCTTCATTATTTATAGATGTGGCCTGAGGTCTAGTTGCACAGGGAGTGGAGTACACACAGTCACACCTGGGAGAGGCCCTGGTTGGTCACAGTGAAGTCCTGTAGGTTATAGAGCAAAGCCACAGGAGCGGTCAGTCCCTTAGCGCAGCAACAGCAGAGAAAACTGACACTTGGACAGTGCACAATGTCCTAATCAGCCCAAGAATTTAACCTTCTGTTGAACTATCGAGGTGAGAGTTTGTTTCTCTAAACGTCAGAATAATGTTGCAATCTTTTCTCTGTTCGCCAGTCATTGATATTGACTGTCTACACTAATTTGTACAGTGGACCAATTGACATTGAAGGCTTTGGTGGTTTTAATAGTCTCTGTAATTTGTATCCACAATAAAAGTTTGATGTGCAATCTGTTCTTGTTCTGCAGATTTGCCTAAAGGTCCAACACCGAGGGACATCCTGTATATTCAGACATCTTTAGTTTAGTTAATAAACAGATTTTTTTTCCAAATCATTTGTATACTGTGAACACTCTGGTACATAGCCTTAGGAGACACATCCATAGTATACGAACGAAAATCAACAACTGCTCTAAAGTTGTAGTCCTTAACATTTCAGTCCTTGTTCAAAATATTCGTGGCATAAGACTGGTGGCTACTGGTGGTACTGTAACAGCAATGCAGTGTAATACTACAGCAAAAACTCATCGAGCAGCTGCTATGTCAGAAACAGAAGAGCAACTGGTGTATCAGTTTGCAGTCTAGTCACTTTGTTTTAATAAAACATTTGAATTTAAACATTTGAATCATCTTCTTTTCATAGCTAAAATATAGAGATTATCTGACAGATTCCATTGTCAGCCACTCTTGGCATACAGTTAGAATTTGTCCGCTTGCTCTGACTGCACAACAGGACAAAAAGCTTGGCTCTTGTATCCATCCTACCTCCAACAAATAGCACTGATTTATGTCCTCTACTGCGTGCTTGACCACTCTAGCCCATTGTTTTGTGTGTGTGTATGTGGGCGAAGTTTGAGTTCAACCATCAGTGAAAGCACATTAAAAAGGGCAAAACATGAGAAGAGAAAACAACAAATAAAAACAAACTCAGAGTTTGAAGGCTGAGGGTCTGTGTGCATCATGTGAACGTAATGCGTATGTGTGTGTTTAAAATTAGTGATGTAGAATATACACAATGTACATGAGTTCTCAAAGTAGGCATGACTGAGCAGCTCTACTTCTAATGCACTGACTGCCCTCAATTTACTTCTGTTTCACCTCTTTCAGTCACACATTTGTCTTTATGTGCATGTGTATGTGTGTGCACATGTGCCAGAAACTCATCTCTATACTACAAATAAAGGACAGTGAATTTGAAAATTCATATTTTAGTTAAAGACTTTGTTTGCAGTGGAATGTCATGAATGTGAAACATCGTGTGACCGTTTCTTCTTGCTGTCTTTTATAAATTTAATTTCATTGTGTGCAATCGAAATAAAAAACTTAAAAGCTTTAACAGTTGAAAAATAAATACCTTAATGTAAAAAAAAACAACAACCTTTAACTTGATGTGTGTAAAAATTAAGTGAGCGACCAGAGCTCTGCTGCATTTTATTCAGGTATGAAAAAGAATTTCCAGAGTCACGTCAAAGCCTCATTGAGCCTCATTATATCCAACATTGTATTCACACGTATGTTCACAGTTTTTGTTTTAAATTGGCTTGTGATCAATTTCACAGCAGATTCTTTTTTTTTTTCTCATATTTATTTATTTTTTCCATTGGTACAAACTCACTCACTATATTTATTCTTTTTAGGATTAGTTGTTGGTTAGATGTGCAGTTGTGTGTGTGACCTTGGTATTTTATTTGATAAGCTTACAGGATCTGTCATCATGTGAGCTTCCACACATGACTGTAAGAACTCAAAGAGCTCATGAAAATTATTAACAAAAAATAGCGATCTTTGCCTAAAAATTCGGAGAAACACGTTTTGATTGTGGATGTCTCCACAAATCACATTTAAGTAACGTTAGCAGCATTCATTTCATTTTATTTATCCTGAAGTAGCAGTTATTGAGAAATATCTTGCTGATCAGATGTCATCTGTGTCCATATAACCATAAAACCTTGAGTGCCATTTTATTGCAGCTGCTCAAATAAAATATTGGATTTATAAAACACAGATACAAACATGTTTTGTGTAAATGCACCATTTTTAATATACAGTGTGAGGTGATACAGCTCGAGGGAGACTACAGTAACTAAACTAACTAAATTAGTCCATTCAAATCCAAATTTAAAACCAAGTGTCTTTTAATTTAACCAACTCTATGAGGCTCAGATGACATTTACAGCTTAAGTAGCTTCTCATCATGCTCATATTTTCTTAGAGCCCGTCATTGATGCTGACATTTTACTGCTTATTTCTCTGCATTAACCTCAGTGAAGACAACCTTTGTTTTTGAATAATAAAGACATCATTTTACATGTTTTACATTGTTTTAAATTAACAGTGAAATTGAATGCAGTGGTGAGTTTGGCATTAGGACTTGGTGCTGTAAAAGTGTACACTAATCTGACAAACAGGTAAAATGGAGGAAGTGTTGAGTTTGGATTACTGTACACCAAACAGCAGAAAGAGCAAAATGAAATATATATAGAAAAAGTTTGATATAAAATCCTGTTTCTAATTGAAACTTGTTTCAAATAAAGGCCTGGTTCTTTCAGCAGTTGATATTCAGAAAATAATTTCCAGTAAATAATCAACAATTCAGAATTTTCATCCACTGTTATGGATCATAGTTACTCATCATGAAGGTTCAATACAGAAACACAAGAGTTTGTAAGGAAATAATCAGTAAACCATGTTTAATACATGACATCAACGGAGGAATGCAAACAACAGCAAAATGCCAACACTGCTCACTGTGAGACGACAAGACAGACAACAAAACACAGCAACACACACATTACAGTAAAATCATATACACACACACACACACAAACATGGAAACACACAGAGATAGTACAGTAGACATACACATGAAACAAGAAGAAGAATGCGTGAGCAAGATGTTGGGAAGTGCCCTGAGGCATAAATTCAGAGTTATATAGTGTGTGTGTGTGTGTGTGTGTGTGTGTGTGTGTGTGTGTGTGTGTGTGTGTGTGTGTGTGTGTGTCACAGTTAGACATAGGGTTCAGTGACTAATGTATGTTGTGTTGTGTGAGCAGTCAGTTGCCAACTCTACTTACACTGATGGGAATAGAAAGATCAGACAGGAGACAAAGGGCTAAATGCGCTGATAGATTGATGGTTGTAGGGTTTATGTAATGCAAGTCACCGTTTTATTTAAACAATTCAGCGTGTTCTTACTGCAATGGAAAATAATGCCCAATTCTGACAGGATTTATTTCTTTATAGGGATAGGATTTATTTCTTTATTTCTTCTTTGACATGTGGACAGGAGGAGCCGGGGATCAAACCCCAAAACCTGGGATTAATGGACAGCCTGCTCCTCCTGAGCCACAGCCGCCCCTTTTTAAAATTGCTAATAATGTTAATCAGTGTTTTTTATCCTGTCCAGTGCGCATGTGTGTGATTACAGTGCCAAATAGCAGTAATAACAGTTTTTTAGCACATTTCTTGGTCCAGCAAGATGAAACAAGATGATACTGGATATATGATACTGTAGAATTAGATGATTTCTACAACCTTAAAACTCCTTGAGTGGAATGTTAAGCTAAATAAACAATAGTAAGATACAATATTAACTCTTTTTGATATTTGTCAGAATTTGGATGGTAAAGTCACACAGAGAATAGACAGTTTGGGAGATGAATTAACTAAGAGCGTTTATGCGTTCATTTCCAAACACAAAGCCAGTGTAGCCTATGGGTTGGATGGACGGCTGAAATGGATGAAAGGCTGGTGGAAATGTATCCATGAACTACTGACGCATCACAGTTTCTCAAAGCCCAAGTTGAGATATTCAAATGGCATGTTTTATCCAACCAACACTCCAAAAGATATTTAGTTTCATGTCAGAAGACTATAGAAAAACAGGAAAATATTTGCATTTGAGAAAATGGAACCACAAATTTCTTTGGCATTTTGGCATTCATTTTTCTTTAAATTGACTAAAACTACATACATGACTTGTGAGTATTGTATTTAGATACAGTAGACTTGAAAAAATCAGAACCTGTCCTTTAAAGAAAAAACAATATTGACTGTAAGTGCAACCACAATATGATTTCAAAATAATAATAATTTCATTTCAAAATAGAGCTGACAGTGAACTGCTCAGTTTTAAGTGAGTTGTAGAGCAGAAATGCAACACGACCCCTCCCTCAGTCTGAGAATCCCCCCCCCCAATCCATCTCCATCCACTAATACTAGTTCAGATGCTCATTTTGCCTGCAGACATTCAAACTTTTAATAATGTGAAGCAGTGGATTTACTGCCTGTGACTGCAAGCAGTAAATTTTTAATCTGAGCAGTAAAGTGGAGGCTTAGAATGGAGAGGTAGCCTGTGTGGTGGTAAATGTGTAGGCAGAGCGGCAGAGCTCGCTTCTTTAATCAACTGTGTTGACCTCAGTTTAGTTCAGTCACACTGACAAAACCCATTAGCCAACACATGAACACAGCCACACACACAATAACACACACACACACACACACACACATACACACAAACACAAACACACACACATACTGAATGTACCCAAACATACACACTTAAAGACATACAAACAAGGATACACTGTACAGAGAGACACAAGCCTACAGTGTATATACACATACACACACACACACACACACACACACACACACACACACACAGTGATTAAGGACATATAGAGTCAGCAGAATCCCTGCTGAGGGGTGAGTCAGTAAGCCAAATACCAAACATGGACACACATTGAGCCAACAACCCAGGAGCCCCTGAGGTAAAACTGGGGAAATAATAATTATATTAACAAAGCAAATGTGATTTTATTGGGAGATGCCATAAAGATTCCCTTTTGGTATGGTGTGTGTGTGTGTGTGTGTGTGTGTGTGTGTGTGTGTGTGTGTGTGTGTGCTTGCATAGATTTGTGTTTTTTGTACCTCAAACCTCACAGGGAAATGGCCTCCTATCCTAAAATTATAATTTTTAAAGAAGAAATATTAATTATGACGAGAATGATTGCAGAAATTGTCCCATGTGATAAAGGTTTACCTAATCAATAATCAGTTGAGGTATAGTGTAAATGTGTAACTCAAATATGCTAGCAGTATGTATCTGTGTGGGTATATGTGTCCCTTAATTGTACCCACTGCATTCAAACTATTTCAGACCTCTGTGTGTTCCTTGCTGCCATTTTGCTGGTATTTGGAGAGGTCATGCATAATCAACTCAGCAACTGTGCAACCAAATGTGTGTGTGTATATATGTGTGTGTGTGTTTGTGTGTGTGTGTGTTTGTGTGTGTGTTATTGTGTGTGTTTTACAGGCATGCATAAAACGAAGAGTGAAGCCAGATAGTAGCATGGAAATTCAGTGCACTATTTTGTAAAGACGTTGTGATTTCAGGTAAGATTAATGTGGATTAATTTAAGTTTTAAACACATTTCCTGTTGATGTTAACCTGCATATAACTCCATTAATTCCTTGCAAAGGAAAAATATTAACACCATGTTTTTTAAAAAAAAAAGAAGAAAAATAAGTGATGCAGCCTCTGCAAAAATATTTGGAGCTTGTGAACATAACATGGCAACATTATTATCTGCAGTTGTTATCTGCAGTAACAATAGAAGCGGTCTGCAGTCCTTGCTTTTGGATTGACAAGATGATGGATTTGCCCACAAGCAGCCGACTATTTGAAGCATATTACTGTAAAGCCATTTCTCATATAGAAAAATCTTTAGAAATAGAAATAGAAATCACTTTAACTTTTATTTTTGCCAAGCTAGAAGAATACAATATGCTGAAATCCATTCTCTTTGGGTTGTCTCTCTCAGAAATCACCAGGAAGCAGAAGTAGAAGAGGCAAGTTGAAGGGCAATTGGTATAATAGGGGAAATGTCACCCCTTCAATATAAAATAAATCTTGAAGTACCAGAGAGTGGATTTGTCCTCTAACTCGGGTTCCTCTACAACCACTTGACTGCCTGAATTTGGTGAAGACTGCCACAGCTGTGTTTAGGATGTCTCTGAGTTGATTGCTGCCTTGACTAATGACATATCATTTGTGATCCAAGACAGTTCTTTACTAATCAGTGGCAAAAATATAGTATGTACATAGAGTAAGAGCACTAGTCTATAAAAAGTTCAATGTCAGCAAGCTCTCGCTGCCTCCATGTGACTCCCATCGCAAACATCAAATGGCTGATAAACAAACAAGCACATGGAAATAATTGTATTTGCTGTAAGATACTTATAACTACATGCATTTTTTCTCGATGTGAGGAACCTCACAGAGCTGGGTTTGAACTCACTCTTAAACTGAACTTCTTCACATTTAGGAGGCTGCAGATTGTCCACAAGGGGCAGCTCTTCAGTCATTGTAAGATCAGTTTTGCACATGCCAACCTGTGTCTGTGTAGCATGTTGATGTTGCAGTATACAGTCAACGCAATTTAACATCTGCTGCAACTTTAACATGTGCCACTCGCAGGCAACAAGATGTTACTGCTGTATTAAACCCACTGTAGACTACCTGCTCAGCACCAAACAGCAGACAGACACAGTTAGCGACTAGCTGGTGAAAATGGTAGAGCATTTAGCAGCTAAAGAGCCAGATATTTCCGTCAGGAGATGGTAAAGACCAAAAACGGAGCTAAAAGAGAGTGAATATTGGACTTGCGTTTGTCAGGTGGCCAGAAACACAGCTCCAAATGAATTCCCACTGGGACGTCCTGTTCAAAAATATACAAAGTTGTGGCTCTGGGAGGTACTTTAGAAGCAAGCAAGCAAGAAAAACTTTATTTATATAGCACATTTCATTCCAGACGGAAGCAAAATGGCTTCTGTTATGTTTGAAAGTGTTCACATATATATATATATATATATATGTGTGTAATGCTAACAAACCATTAAATGCCTCTAAAAAGCAACATAGTAAGAGTGTGTTTCTGTTTTATTTTGTTTTTTTGAGCTGAGTGTGTGAATATGTGCTTGAGTATGTGTTGTTGTGTACGTTTGAGTTTGTGTATGGGCATGTAAGGGTGTGTGCGGTTTGCAGATGGCTAGAGGAACCAGCAGCCAGTGGCAGTGTCAGAAAGCATCTCATCAGGGATGGAGTGGAATAAGAGTGGGAGGAAGGGAAGAAAAAGAAAACAGAAGGGTGGAGATGAAGGAGGCGTTGCAGGGTGGAGTGCAGAGCATCCTTCTCATCTGCTTCCTATATCCCTCCTTTATTCCTGTTTCCTTTGTTTGCATGCTAAAGCTATCTCCAAGTACTCACTTTCTTTTATTATAGGAAAAGGAAGAACAAGGGAAAAGAAAAGCATGAGATTTTTTATTTCCCTCATTTTCAACTCTGTCTTGTTTCCCATTGCACTTCTTTATTATCATGATACTTCTGACAATGTTAGACAAATACTCAGCTGTGTTCACTTAATGTACATGGCTCTGGATAAAAAAAATGCAAAACTCTAAATGTCTTCTGTTTGTTCTCCATCAGACTATAATAACATCAGGCTCAGTTTCTTGCCTCTGGCTACAATTTTAGTTTTTGGGAACCGATGCAGAACACAGTAGAGCTCTCTCTCTCTCTCTGTATGTGTGTGTGTGTGTGTGTGTGTGTGTGTGTGTGTGGATACGTTGTGTGCTTTGTGATGGCCTGACCAACCAGCTCAACTTTTCAACTTTCAACAGAAACTTTGTTTAAGCAGCGGTTGGCCATAGGGAGAAGAGGAGGGAGGGGAGGATGGGGAATGAGGTGGGAGAACAACAGAGATGAAAGGATGAGACAGAAAATTGAGGAAAGAGGCAGGATGGAGCAACAGAGGAAACAACGCTTGGAGGTAAAGAGAAAGGGGAAGGAGTGGATGCAGAGAAAGAGCAAACAGATGATAAAGTAAGGCGAACGTGAGGTTAGGGGACGGGAAGAATCTGAGAATAACGAAGGCTGAAGGAGGAGATGGGAGTCGAAGGTGGTAAAAAGCAAGCAGCAAGAAAAGACACTATCATCAGTTCATTATTCATTCTTTGCTTGTCTCTCCGTCTTTGTTTGCTGTCTGTCTGTTATCCCCGTTTGTCCAATTTTTTTCTTTCTTATTCCAGTTCCTTTTCAATGATGATGTAATAATGACACTGACTGTTTTTCATTTTTAGTTGCTACCTTATTAACAGTTTTGAAAAATTACACCTCTTATTAAGGAAGACGGTCACTGTTGGTGCATTTCCATTACCTGGCAAGTCATTACATAAAGATGATTATAGTATTATTATCATATTAATTCTCTCTGTTGTCCCCTTGGCATTTGAAGGCTTAGTGATGGTGGGACAGAAGGAGCCTCATTTTGAGATGCTTATTACATTTTTATTTTTTTATAATAAAACAGCCTACTATGTTCTGACAATGTGGAACAGCACTAAAATTAGCAAAGGGTCGCAATTGTTTTAATTCTAATCTGGACCACATAGATAGAGTATACGGTGCAGAAACACAGACATACAAGTTACACTTACCATATAATCACACCTGTACAATCTACTACAACAGCCCTCTAAGAAATCAGCAAAACACTGTCATCAAAAAATGAACATTTATGGTATTTTTATGGGTAAGAAAAGTTCAATTGGATGGTTATTTTTGAGGCAAAAAATTGTGTAGATGGCTTCATACAGAAAGGCTTTTCTAATGTTTTGTCCATCCCAATTACAACCATGAGGGGGGCAGAACATTAGAAACACATCTAAATAAAATACTACAATGCAACATACCACTAACTATGACGAGAGAGTTGAATCAACACCTTTTCTTACACAAGGTAACCACAAACTAAATATTATTTAGGTATGATTTATTGAAGGTAAATTCAGACTGAATTAAATTAGAAGAAGTGCCACATTGCTGTCAGTTCTGTATGAAATGCAGATAAAGTTTGAACTATCACCTAGAAAAGAAATGAACAGCAATTTGAAATTGCTGAGCATTAATGCCTGCCGTGAGAGCACAGCCTTATAATCAATTTACAAATTGGTCCATCAGTTAAGATACATGTTTTAAATTTGCCTAACTCATTCTTGCCTTATCCTTGAATAAGATATTATTTTCAGTCCCATATAATTGCATGCATATAAATGCCCAAGCATACATTTAAATCTCTTTCTGTACCTTTGCAGTAATATCTTATTATGCTGGCTGTCAGGGCCCCGGCCTGACATCTGTGATGATGCAGTTGCTGCCGAGGCCTTCGTCGGAGTCTCACAGCACCGGATCACTGGAAAACAGGCATCATTAGAATTTTTTTGTATTTTGTAGGTTAAAGCTAGAGGTTGCTTAGTCTTACAGGATTGTTGGCAATTTATCAGTATAAAACTGTTGAAATTTCCATTCACTGTTTAGATAAATTATTATGATTTTAGCACAAAGATTCCCCTCCCAATTTTCATGATCACTGCTCAAAATCAGTAAAAAAGCTGAATTTGTGATTTATTTTGATGGATATATTTATTAACGTGTGGACAGTGACAATATGATTTGAATTACAATGTTTTGGTATAAATCAAATCTGATTTCTGCTCAGGGAGTTTTCTGATTAAAGTTTTGCATTTTGTTGTTTTCTTCTTCAGATTGCATCTACACGGTTTATGGATGAGAGTCATTATTCTTTATCCAGATGAACAGCTCACACTATGATGAATATTTTAAGTAGGGCAATATGGACTTTATGTATGTTTAATCATTTTATATAGTTTTACTTTCTCTTTGTGTCATCTATACCTCTCTGTGTTCTGGCTTTAATCTGTTTTTTCTCTTTACCTCTCTCTGTCCCTTTGTTTTCCCTCTGTCTTTCCCTCTCTCTCTCTCTCTCTCTCTCTCTCTCTCTCTGTCATCCTGGTTTTCTTCTTTTGTCAGTCCCGCTGTCAATGTGGTGCACTTTCTGACATGCTAAGTGTGTCTGTGTATGTGTGTGTGTGTGTATGTGTAGACATCAAAATGGGTTACATTTGAAAAAGTCACATTTTGTATTCAAACCCTGAGGGGATATATGTCCCATTTCTACCAAAAGAGAAATGTGCAAACTCCATGATCAGGCACAAGTTAAGGGACAAGTCAAAGCTGAAATGCACATAATCAATTCCACGTGGAAACACCTTTTTAAAAACACTTTCAGTCTTAAACACGCACAAACTCCCAAGAGATAAATACGCTAAGCAGTCAACTTGCACTATCACTGTACCAATGGAAAGACAGGCCAAGGTGATAAGATGGCCGACATTACCACCTGTCAGTCTCTGCCCCACACCGCCCTCTCTGTCTCTCTCTCTCTCTCTCTGGATTTATTCCTTTTTCACTCACACACACACACACACACACACAGGTGAACTTAACACATACACAGGTGTGCCAACAGAGAAGTGCCACAGACTGAGTTGGGAGTGACCTCCTTCTGCTGATCACACTTCCAAAACATGGCAGACTCTGGCTGGCGGCCAGAGCCGCTGGGATCAACACAGCCATGACGCAGGAAGCTGAAACAAAAAAGAATCTTTCCTGCTACAGTAGTTGACAGTTTTTATTATTGTGAAGTATTATGAAGCGTATACAGCTTGAAAACATTTATTAATCATTATAGCAGTTGTAGTAGCAGGTAGAAGGGTCCATCTGCGGACCTCACGTCTTGGTACCCCAGGTCTGAGAGCAGTTGGACCCTCTTGGTAGCAGGAAGCAAGAGCAGAATCTCCTCCCTAAATGCATCTGAGAAAGAAGATAAATCGAAGTCAATTTTAAAGAGGGGAACTATTTTATACACCAGCCAGTTCATACACTACTGTATGTATGTACAGCATTAGTGCTTCAAATTCACTGGCAATGTATCAATGTATGGCAATCTGAGCAAGACAGTTTTTCTCTGTATAAACTTGCTACCAGTTTGTGAAATTTGAACAGCTACGGTTTGTACAACTACAGCTGTGAGTGCTTCACACTTACACCTGGTAGTGTTTTGCTGTCAGCCACTCTGCAACTCCACTGCAGCACTTGGGGATCACATCAACAATATGCAACTTCACTGACGTCTGTTGTTGCTCTCGCCCTCCTCCTCATCAGCTGGTCAAGTTCATGGCCCCACGCTTGTCACTCACCTTGACGAGCTGCCATCTAGCCCGGGGCTGAGGTAACCAGCATCCAAGCAATCACCACAGTCGCAGGAGAAACAGATGGCAAACGAAGCCAATCTGTAGTAGAAAACAATACTGTATAAATGCACAGAGAGAAGGGGAGAGAGAAATCATTACGTCTTGAGTTTTTTGATCCTGATGAACTGTGAGTGTTTAAATGCACCCCTCTGGAGACGGCACCTCAGGTTATTTCTCTGTTTGAGTACAAACAAGTTCTTCCAAGCGTAATTTTATGGCTTTAAAGTATAATGACAGCTCACTGTGTTTCCACCCTTTTCTAACTTTTGAGCTTGAATTCCCCAGACCTCTGTAAACTTGACTATGCAAGATTAATTTAGGCCAAACCACATCCATGTATTATTCAGCTCTACATTTCTTTTACACACAATAGCTGAAGTGTGATAAATGGTGTTTCAGGTTGCAAGGGAATATAAAAAAAACGGAAATAAAACAATTGTAAAAAAAATCTTGACATTTCCACTACATTCAGTGGCCATTTTAGAAACCTAAGGCATGGACAAGGCTTCTTAAGGGGTGTCCAAAGACCAGGAAGACAAAAAATGTGAGTATGTATGTAGATTTATTGTTTATCATTATGGGGCATATTATTTGTGTATTAATTTTGTATGTCAATGGTATTTATTTCTAGTGTCTTATTTAAGATTTAAAGCCATATCCACATGTATATCTGGTCATTTTAGCAGTGAAAGCAATTTTGTCTTGTTGGTATTTTAAAGAACCTCCTCGCACAGTCTTCAAGTCTGACATTTACGTGGGCCAAACTGAATCTATTTACAATGCGACAAACCTGCATGGTGCTGATCCTGCTTTTTCACTATGTTGAGAGAAGTGGGTCAGTCCTGGTATATTTTAGCCTTTCCTACCTGTAAGCCATGTGAGGGACTGAACTGCTATGAGCCTATGGCCGCACATGGGAGCACCGTAAGTAATGTGCAACTGTGTATCCTCCCAGATGCGTGGAAAAGGTTACTGTTGTTACTGTTACCATTTGCTTAGTATGTTTACGTAAATTAAGTTTTCAGTCTTTACCTGTGTAATTCACTTGTCATACAAATTTGTATTAAATTTTGTTCTCCCTGCATCAAATTGTATCTAGATCAGCCTGTCAGTCTTTTAAATGCTTTTGAAGTCTTGAGGCATCATTCATTTAATTTTTCTTAAAACGATGTCAGTATACTGTCACCCTCTTACTCTGAGGTAGGAGTATTTTAAGTCCTAGTTTAATTTGAGTGCAAGTGATTCTGAGATGTTTGATAAACAGTGGGACAAGATCTAAGTTGAGCAGGAGACGCTGCCCTAACCCTAACGCTTTCAGGAGTACAATGTAAAGACTTTTTGTACAGACAAACAGCAGAACATAGCCAACATGTTACTTGGATGTGTTCTGTCTGTTCTTATCACGCATCACTGTCGTCTATGTGTTTCCACTCTGAAATATAGATTGACCAGTTCGGAAACTCATTGAAGTGTACTGTACCAGCTGAGGAACAACAGAAAATGATATGAGGGATGAGAACTGGGAGAGACAAATCACATGAGGGAGACAGCGGTGGAAGTCAAGTCCATCATCTATTGCCCCGCACACCAGTGGCTAAACTGTAAGGAGTAACAGTAAGAGTTGTAATGATGTTGTATGTCACATAAAGCAGCTAAATGACATGAGGAGAAAACATTGCACATAAATACGTTGCTGACGTACATATGCTATGTATCATTAACTTTGAATTGGCTTTTGTCACAAGTAATGAAAGCCAATAGACCAGCTCTCTGAGAGTAAAAGAGAAAAAAAGTGGAAAAGTTTTTTTATATACTACTAATATTATACTCTACGTGCTATAGGATAGAGAGAGATGACAAAGAAGCATAAATGGACAATGAAATGATGATAGAAAAAGTAGTAAAGATGGGTAAAACATAAGAAAAAAAGATGGATTTTTAAGGTGACTTCCATTAATGTGCTCTACAACTGACTGATTGTCATCTGTCATTATAAATGACAATTGCTGTCCCTGTCCCTCTATAGAGTTGACCCTCTGTTGTCAGACAGAGCAAAGACACTTCTACTTAACTCTTTGTGCTTGCTGGGCTTCTCTTCAAGCATTCTGCGAGATTGGTGACACATTTAAAGCTAAATGGAAACAGAAACGATTAAGCAAGAATGCACTCACCAATTCTCTAAATGTGTTATTTTAAGAACAGGATATGTGAAATTTTTCATCTGCAGCTGGATCCAGACCTGTATATAATATATAGTATATAAAGTATATATATTAATATACTGGTTAGGTAGCTCAAAATGTTGTGTGTGTAATGACACATCCTCACAAGTGAAAAGTTGAATGTCAAAAGGAGATGGTTGCACATTTAGATGCAGTACGATTTAATACCAACATTCAGGACATGCTGGCTTCTTCAGGGTTTTGACAAAACAGTTCACAAAGGTTCTGCTCAAACAGTTGTTATCAATCAGCTGTAGTCTGTGTTGCTTTTCAATGGCAGTTGATGGCAGTAAGCATCGTGACACTGATGAAGGCCAGACGACCTTCTGTAAATAAAGTGACTTCTTGAGTTCTTCATTGAGCGCAGCCTTCCTCTGTCATCATTAATAAGCCTTTATGTACAATTTCAATAGCATGGTTTCTTCTGTACAAATTAGTTTAAATGCATCACCATCCAATGAACAACAAACTGTATATGTGTGTACACAAGACTGCATTGCAAAATTCAAATGTACAATATGATACTTGTGAAAGTACAGCAGATTTCCAGAGTTTATAAGAACCAAAAGTAAATTCCTAAAAGTGTACAGTGGTAAACAAGTCCTGCTGTTGAAAGTGATGTCATTTGCATCCATCCATCCAACCAACCTGTTGCTCATCTGAGTCTGGGTGTGACTGTAAGCCAGGCAAAAGAGCTCAGACGTCGTTCTCCAAGCAACATCCTTCAGCTCTTCTTCTGGGATCCCAATCCCCAATCAAACAAGATCACCGTCTGAGCTTCCTCTTCACTTCACTGTGACCGACACCGCATCTTATCCTCAGAGGAGGCAGCAGTTTGCTCCCTAACTGGATGGGACAATCCTCTATTTTCAGCTGCAAACCAAACCGAAGGTCATAGCCTGATGAAGCTGGCTGAACAACTACACTATCAGCAAAAAGAAGGTCACCAAACTGTCCTCTGCTCTGCTAGGCCTTGAGATTCTGAATAATTCATGAAAATAACCACTACAATTGGTGACAGGACAGCCCAACACCATACTGTTGAGGATTGATGTTCACAAAGATCGAATGGATGAGAGCAACTGTTCTGGTGCTCCCCTCAACAACTTCCACAAGATGCTGAGGGACACGATCATAAGCCAAGTCCGGAAAGCACATGGGAAAGTCCCATGAGCCCTCCAATATCAAACATAAACAACGTGCTTTCTACACAAGGGGTTCTCAACCTTTTGTAACTTAAGGCCCACTTCTGATTGTTAAAACACACCTGAACACCTTCCCAAATAAACGACAAAAAAAAACATAACATCCTGGGTGTTTTGTGTTCAAGTGTCTCTGGAGCTTTGATGGTTTTAGCGCCTCATTTGACAGGATGTCACCACATTCAACACACTGTGCTGTCGTTATACTGTATTCCAAATTTAATGTATTCGGGGTCATATTTCCTCACCACAAGCTTTGGAGCTTTTACTGGCTCACTTTTTCATTTCAAAAACCGATCCATTTTGTGTCACTGCATCTGAACATTACTAGGGAACGTTAGCTAGCTAACAGGAGCAAAACACGTTTGTCTCTACCTGATGTTGTGTGGTGATTGGCTGGTGATATTCAAACGTAACTGGTCATTGAAATTATGCATTTTACTTTGAAGTTTTTCATTTATGTGAATTCTTGAGCACATTTGGATATAAAAATAACTAGTTTTGTAAATTACCAAAAAAATGTTTTATTTTAATCTCACCATTTGACAGTACCACTGCCTCCGCGGCCCACTAGATGTCGCTCTGAGGCCCACCATTGGGCCCCGGCCCACTGGTTGAGAATGGCAGTTCTACACCAGCCTTTAGACCAGTCAATGAAAAGGACAGCAGAAAAGAAAGACAGTTCCACAGAATGTCACATTGGCAAGACCCTCCAACATCGACCACCTCTGTGAGTGACTATTATTCAAGACTGTGGCTATAATATCATTAATTCATCACACATGAACCTGTAAACCATCATCAGTGGTGATATGTCTGGCATCATCAAACATCAGAAGGGATAATCAATAACTTAATATTTTCTAAGATGTAAAATATATTATATATACCATATCAAAACAGAGTTTGATCATGATGACATGTGTGATTATAGGCACTGTATGTGTGTATGTCACAATGTATGTCAACAGGTATGTGTGTGTGATTGTTATTGTCTGCGTGTTTCATGCATGTTTGCAAATACAACTGTATCTGATCATGTGACACACATACAAATATACCTAGACACACCTGCACTAACATCCCATTGTTGTGTGAGTGTCTTTTATTTGAGATCATCACTTGTGACCTACTTGGAGTGAAACTCTGGCTCCTGATGTGACGCGCGGTTAAAAATAACTGAGGAAAACAAACACACACACACACACACACACTCCTACTGTACGCTTACACATGCAAACAGAAGACCCATGCACACTCATATCCAAATATAAAGTCACAAGTATAAAATCCTCACACATACAAACACACTGTGTTCATTCCACACTGTTGACCACAGTGATTCCCTAAACAACCTCGGATACATGCAAGCACACACACACACACACACATACACACACACACACACACACACAGACATGCACAGTCATATTGTATACACACATAAATACAAGGACATAAGTGAAGGCCTACATTCACACCAAGCCTGTACGTACAGACATATATACAAACATACACACACATATTAAAGACGCACAGATGCATCCAAACATGTACAAGGCCATATACACACGTACTGACACATACACACACACCATCAAGCGTTCTCACGCAGGGAAACGCAATGTCACTCTCTCATTGTTTGTCTGTTCTTCTCCTCCTCTATCATTCCTCTCTTCTTCTCTCTTGTCCTCTAACTGTGCCTCCCTTCATCCCTGACCCTGTTATCTTCTGGAGCATCTCAAAGAGACGGGGAGAGGAGGGGGAGGAGGGGGAAATCTGCGGTCTTCTCGTCTCTTTTCTTTCTCTCTCCTTTGCTTCTCACTTTCTCCTCTTCCCCTTCTCCCAGCCCTCCTTTCCTTCTTTTTTTTCTTTCGTTCTGGCTTTCGCCATAACAAAACACTCTTGGAAGATTTGCTTTACACCTATTTGACATTAATTTCTGCATGGCTACACACATGCGTACAGTATATGTACACACAAACGCACAACACACAGAGGGAGCCGGTGTGACCAGCATATAAATGCAGGGCTTTGAGCTGGATGATCTTCTATAGTTAGTGAGCTGTTTGAAGAGGCAAATCAGCAAATCTATGTACACTGAGAGATAAAGACGAAAGCAGAAAAAGAGAGAAACATAGAGAGACATGGAGAGGGCTCTCGAAAGTATAAAGTCAGTCCTCTGCATCACTGGTATTCCTCCTCCACCCTCTTTCTTCCCCTCTCCATTTCACTCTTGCTGCTCTCTTTCTACTGCAAGGTCATTAACTTACACTTGGGGGTGGCAGTAAAGACGAGGACAGAAAGGGAAAAAAAGCAGAGTTTGACTTGGTCTGGCAAGGACATGAAGCAAGCAGCAAAGTGGTCTGTGGACAAAGAGATGCAGCAGAGGGAAAGGAAAAACGGCAAGGCAGAGAAGAGAAGTAATTTTTACATGTAACTCCCCAGTGACAAATTATTTTGTGGCATGAAATGTGGTTGTTCTTTTTGGGAAAATTCAAACTACATTTAGAAAAAATCCTCTGGGGGAAATTGATTATTTTTATCACATTAAACTCTTGATTCTATTTGGCAGTGTGAGACTGAAGGGGTCATGGGGTCACCTCAACAGAGTTCTGAATATTACTGACATTCATTTTAAATCCATTAAGTGTAGAATTTTAATATATTTATTATTCTGATGGCATGAGTTCATAGAGGAATTAGACTTTTTGAGACTAGCAGTGCAGTGGCGTATCCAGACTTTCCTGACCGGGGTGGCCCAAGTGAGGCACTAGCTTATGCAGGGGTGGCATGAAGTACGTGAATGCGCACGCATGCACTCACACACACAGACACACACACACTTTGGAATAGCATTAATTTATCATTTCTATCTCCACTACTCATATCTATATAAAAATAAATAAGCCTGTGTGGACAGTGGACAAAATACTGCTGATAGCTAACCAATCATAGTTTTGGATAATGGTGTAGCACATTCTAACACCCCAGGCCACTTCCTGGACACGCCCCTGCTCACATTCAACATGCACACAAAAAATAACACACAAATGTCATGTATTTATGGGGCAAAAAATGAAAAATTTTAGTCCCACACCTGGAGTTGTACCCAGAACCAGCTGAATATAGATCAGGAATTCTGACCACTTGACCAAAGGAGACAACAAGTCATAGTCATCATGCTGAATCTTGAATTAATACAACTCAACAGCCAGAAAGTCTATCTGTTGATCCCTGCATGAACCTGCACGCCAGAAGTTGTGGATTCAGATCCATTCTTCCCTTAGAAAAAAAAAAGAGAAAGAACTGAAAACATCAATCTTGTCCTGCACCTGGATTTGAACCCAGACCACCTCGGTGGAAAACATATGTCTTGACCACTAGACAAATGTGACAACATGAAAGAGACATCTTCTTTTACTTATAACAACAAAATGATTATAAACTCGAACGTCAATCCATCTAAAGTTTTCTCTCCAGATTAATGAAGGAATTTTTTTTTGGGGTTTTTTTTATTCTGCAGATTCCTGCAGAGTCTGATCTTCTTTCTCTCTCTGGTTGTGTTTATCAGTACTGAAGATGATCCAGTGAGTAAAGACGGTGCCCAGCGATGTGGAGTCGTGGGATCGAATCCTGACTGAGGTATGTGACAAAGACTCTGTGTGTGTGTGTGTGTGTGTGTGGGGGGTTTCTATGTTCAAAACAACAAAAACAAAACTCTAAAATCAACTAAACTGTCCAAAATTGCGTTGCGTTACGTTGCGTTCATTTCTCGTCGTGAATTTCCGCCGTTGTCCAACTGCAACACAGCTGATCTTCCAAGGAACAAGGAACAGGTAAGTCCATCGAGCTAGCTGGCTTGATAAAAGCCAGCTAGTGAGATGAGTTTTTGTCGCTACCCTCCTCTTTGGACTTATTTTTTATTTATACCAAACAAAGTATGTAAGAAAGAAATGATTAATGTACAAGTGTTTTCAAAATAAAAACAAGTCTAAAACCAGGAAAAATCTACAACATAAAAATGAAATGCGAACAAAGGTCCAGATTTTTTTTTTTAGCAATATCCATTGCAGTCATAAGTTACAGGAAATGCAAACTGATTATTTCCCACTGACACTGCTTCACATTAAAAGCATTGCACTGACTTAAAATGAGGTGGCTTTTGTTATGAAGTAGTCACAGGAAATGCAATGTCACTTGTCACATGAGTTAGTGCTGACTGCAATCATCAAAAATGTGTCTACAAAACGGTCATGTTTGGCATTTTTTGTCAGCAGAGCAGATGGAACAAGAAGTAGGAGACACCGTAGGCCTACACTCTGTGGTCTCTGTTGTCTGTAATAAGAACATTAGTTTGCATTGTTGGTCCCATCTGTTTGCTTCTGGATGCCACTAGAAAATCAAAACATTTTCCCCGACAGGTGGTTTAACGCACCATGAAAAAGCTGCCAGTGTGTAATTGAACAGAACTGACACTTGAAAACAATGGCTGCACCAGGTAATTAAGTATGACACGCGTCAAATTTACCCTCAGTATGTTTCAACCTTTACTTCCTTCATTATTGCCTCCATGCTTGACACGTTGAATGTTCACAGAGGCGGAACTTTAAATCACTAAAATGAAGGACATCAGTGTTTCCCGCAGGTTGAGGACTTGTTTGTGGGGCGAAATTGAACATCTAGTGTCAGCATCAAAACAGCAATAAAATGTACAAGCTTTTCCCTCAATGCACCATTTATGTAGAGATTTTTTTTTTTCTTTTTTCGATGTTACTGAAATTGAAATATTTGCTAATGAATGAATTAATGAGCATAGTTAATGACTCCCTAAGTGGTTATGTGTAATGTATCATAGTGATTACAGAGGGGAAATTAGGCTGTTTAAATGTCTCATTTCCAAATAGCATATACCTTTACAAAAGCATCTGTCACAGCAAGAGGGCTGATTCATAGTGCTGTAATCACACAGCTACAATATCCCATAATATAGAGTATGTAGATCTGCAGTAATATTTTTAGCAAGCAATTACTCTCTGTCTACCATCATTGAGCATATCTACCAGCAACAGATAAACACAGCAGACTCTCATTGGAGATCATTTTGCGAGAACCATCATCAGCGTAATAATCATAACCTGCCTAAACGGCTGAGCTCAAACTGCAAAGGCAATTTAGAGTCTTCATTCCCATTTAGCTCCTTATCAAACAGCACNTACACACACACACACACACACACACACACACACAGTGATCCTATTCAGAATGATTGGCCATTATGCTGTAATAGCAGATTACACAGTAACGGTAAAGGAATAAAACTGTCAGCATTATTCATTTACACATGCCTATTGAGTGTACACACACACACACACACACACACACACACATATATACAGCATACATAAACAGAAGTCTAACAGTAGTCTTATAAATTCACATACATGCAAGTTATATCATATCCTTGCACACATATACACATGAAAACACAAACAGACTATTTTGTGACACACACGCAGAAGTCCAACAGTAGAAATATATTGTGTATTGCATACACCATACATACATATACATGAGAAACAACAGCAGATGGCTTGGTGACCCTGAGGTTTTGTCCCTGCGACAGTTTGCTTGACATTCTGGACACAGTTGTCACTTAGACTTAGAAGCGGTTCTGCTCCACATCTTGCAAAGGCACACACACACACACACACACACAGCCATACTGTATATTTACAATCACAGAAACACACACATGCACACACAAAAAATGAGTGTGGACACAGACTTTGGAGGAAACAGTGCACACAGTGCCTTTAGAGGACCTCAGAATTATTTTCTGGTTTTGCTGTTGTAAGTCTTGTAAAGCTGCTGTATATATTTCCCCCTAAATGCAGATTTGAGGTTATTTATTTATTTATCCATTTAGCCAGCTTCACCATTAATGACATCTGATCATCTTAAAAGCTTTAGCATTGTAAGTGCTAAACAATGTATCACTTATCTATCTATCCATCTATCTATCTATCTATCTATCTATCTATCTATCTACATTTTACCTTTATTCTGCTATTGCATTGTAGTGATCTTAAATCAAATATATTGTTTGTTTTGTATTATTTTATATCCAAATTTATATCTATCTATCTATCTATAGACTGAGGTTGATTGTGGGTTTGTGGGTGTGTGTCCGTAGTTCACAGTGGCTGAAGGTTGATTTTCTGGTCATTTTCTAAAGGCCGTGATTATATGAGACTACATAAATTAATTTATTGTGAGCAGCACACACACACACACACACACACACACACACACAAATGTTGTGATTTGTAAAGTAATAAGGAGGAAATGTCAATTGCACGCTCCACTCTACACAAAGACCTTCATGGGTCTTCTTCCTCTATATCAGTTATTAGTGGCTGCACTGCCACTGCGTAATGGATGGCATGAGACTCTCTCTATGTATACACACACACACATACACAGGTAGACTGACAGAGGACATGTTGCACCACCACACTGTCATTTAGAATAGAGAGTCATATAGAGAAAATGATAGAAAAAGGTTGCATGATAGTTTGCGCAAAACTGAAATATTTGACTGCCTGGAGACTCCCTACATGTGGTTGCAAACTTTGTAGAAGTTGAATAAACCATTACAGTAAATGATAAATGGATTCATTAATTGCCCGGCTCTTCAAGCTAATCACAGAGACAGAAATGATCTTCTTCATCGTTGTCTTCCATGAAAGGCAGAGCTATGATGATAATGAGATTTTGATGATTTTAAGATTGGAATGATGCATAATGCCTCACATGAAGGCTTTCATTTCAAAATGCAAAATCCATTTGGTTAAACAATGCTACTGGTTGTTAAATGTATCAGATATTATCTCTTTGCAATATCGCTGTGTGCAGCAGTAAAGTACAGATTGTGTTTATTTTATTTATAATATTTCACCCTTTGTCACTTGTTGGATTCCTCACTTCTACTACAGCACAGCAATAAGACTGGAGCAGTGATGGGTGTCTCCAAGATGTGTTTAGATTAAGGGGATGCTGACTCTTGTTGCACATCACTGGTCGCAGAAATGCTGGTTTGATGGTTTCACACCCGACTTGAAGCTTGCTTTTCTAGTGTGTGTGTGTGTGTGTGCGTGTCAAATGCTAAAACAAATAAGTCGAGGTAGAGGAAGAGAGTAATAGCAAAAAAAAATCAAAGACGTGGGAGGAGAGAACAGCAGGATGTGTGAGAGAAAGCTGTGAAGTTACACCAACTTTTGGCAGATGCTGTCATTAAAAAGACGTAGTCAAACACTTCCAGCTGTGGAAGCAGAATGAATGTTCACAAAGAGAAGATGTGACTCCTTATTAATTTTACAAGGAGCATATTTTGTTAAAAGCCCTTGCTGGGACTTTTTTTACAGATAGTAGACGTGTTTCAGATCTATTTGGTCACGCCTTGGCCATGAATCTGAGCCGGTCGTAGATTTATTAAGCTCTAATAGTTTCTTTTTAACAAGACAATATGGGTGGCATTATTACATAAGTTCCTGGATTCTCTGGGCAATATTTGTGTGTACATAACATCTTTGGCTACTTTAGGCAACAGAGTGTATGCACATGTGTGCACGTGTGGTAAATGTAAAGCATGTAGTATGTTCGATGTACCGTATGTATGAAAGTCTCTAGCTTCTTGAGCAAGTGCGCGTGTGTGTATGTGTATTTCATGCACACATGCATCTGGCAGGGGGCTACACTACGGGCAATTATAAAGCAGGACTGTGGAACGGTCACAGAGAATAACATCGCACTCACTCATTAACATTTCATACAGTACCGAGCATTAGCTGTTTGGATGGATGACAGCCCAAAACTGTCTGGTTGCATAATGTCACCGAGTTAACGCAGAGTTTCAAGATGAATTATGAACTATCTTTAAAAGTAAGTTTACAGCAGCCCCAGTGGATTTATTTGTATTCTTAATTACAATTTAACAATAGAACTGCTGCACTTTGCCTCAACAAATATTAATGACTTACTTCTAATTATATTACGAATTAAACAGTATGTGGAAAAGATATTTATAAAAACTGTGTAAAAGGAACAAGGGTTTCTCTTGTATTAAAATGTGTAGTTATATCATTCTACTCATATTTCCCTTTTCCATTTAAAAAATGGTGCATACCATTACATAAGTTTGTATATGAGATAGAAATGTATACTACTGAGAAGAAAAAGACATAATTTATCTTCTTTGTGATCACACAGAGCTCATGAGCATTTGAACAAACCTATTAAAATGGAACTTGGACCACCTCTAGTTCTATATGTGCGTAACCCTGTAGGGACCGTAAAAAAACTTTTATTACACTTTAATTGCCAGTTTGAAATTCCAGTTTGAAGTGCAGATCAACAAATCTTTTTTCTAGTAGGAAAATGTAGCTGATAAACAAAATGAAATAAACTGCCTTGCAAACTACAAAAGGTTAAAGAGGTGCTGCACACTTAAACATGTTTTTTGAGCTGTAAACTAAATCATATGACTGTACTGTGATGAAACACATCAGTGCTGGTGTTAATATTGACCTTTCTTACCAAATTTATAAAAATCAGCAATTCATGGGTTGAAAATGGCTCGCGGCATCTACACGCTATCTACTGTTTTAAATCAGCCCTAAACCTGCAAGGCCAACGCTGACATAGAGTTGACTGGTTGGGACCTGTCTACATCATGAAACTTATAAAACTGTAATCAGTGTCAGTCAGTCTCTCCCATGTCTCTTGACCATAGACTGTATACTATATAAAGATGGAGGACATGACAGCTCCCCAAAAGTGAAGCCAAAACATCGCATTCGTCCCCTGGTGGCTGGCTGCAGTGTAAGTCATAAATCCCGCCCCCTCCATGTTAGCGGATGGGACATGATGGGCCAAACTGAAAAGTCAAAGTACACATCAAATACATTTTTTCCAAAGATGGTTTCTGTCACTTTAGGTAGTTCTTATCACGCTGATGTTTGTTCAAGTGTTCACCTCTCTGATAAGTTTGGTTTTAATTAGTTATTTGAGGGTGGAGTTACACTTTCCCAAAAGCAAAGCAAGTTGACTCCAGGGTTTAATGTTTAAAGTTGTGTCCAAATTACTGACCTAGCGCTTAATTATCACTCTGCCCTTCAGACTGAAATGTATGACTACATAAGAGGATGCAGTGGGCCTTCTCACTACTCACTCTGAGTATGAAATAATATGTGTGTGTGAGAGAGAGAGTTAGAGATTGAGAGAGACAGCGAGAGGGAAGAGGAAGAGAGCGTTAATTAACTGGTGCTGACATTGGCAAGCTTTTTCCTATTAGGATCTGATTAGAGGAGAAAGCAGGACTTACAGGTGCTGTGCGAGAGATGATAGAGAGTTGGAGAGTGGAGAAAAGCGGGGAAGAGATTGTAAAAAGAGGGAACGACGAGTTGGGAGAAAATAGGGAGCGAGAGAGAGGGAGATGAAAGGAACAATCTCCTCTCTGTTTCCAGGTTTAGAACAGGAATATTTCCCACGGGGCCGAGCGACGCTGGGCTTTTGCCCTTCAGCACACAGTGAAGGTAACTGTCAAACTGGACCTTATTTACCCCACACACACACACACACACACACACACACACACACACACACACAGTCAAGGGCTGGGCGATAATTTAGTATTATTGTTTATTTACTTTCACTGGAATTGTAACATGATGTAATGATGATATTGAGTTATTGTTTAACAAAATGCAATACAAATTAATGATTCTAAGCAAAACTGACGTTTAGCAATACATATCAAAAGTTTTGTATAATGTAATCCAAAATGGAGTCCATTTCATTTGATTGATCTCCGAGTGTTTCTGCCTCCGGAGCTGCGGAGTCTGGATCTGTGGTTGCGGGCCACCTGCTGCCCCCGTGTTCCTGCTCGGCAGCTGCTGCTGCTATTGTTATTATTGTCTTATTATTAGTATTACTATACTACTACCATATTGCTATTAGTATTATTTGTATTAACATTAATACCATTCCTACTACTGTTACTTTACATCTGTATGTAGAACTAAACTGTGCTGTGCTACTGTATGTTCGCTTTCCTCCTGCTCTCTCTCCCTCGCTCTCTCCCTCCCCTCTCTCTCAACCCAACCGGTCGAGGCAGATGACCTCCCACCCAGAACCTGGTTCTGCTCGAGGTTTCTGCCTGTTAAAAGGGAGTTTTTCCTTGCCACTGTCACTTGTGCTTGCTCTTGGTGGGAATTGTTGGGTCTCTGTAAACATAAGGAGTCTGTCTAGACCTGCTCTATATGAAAAAGCGCCCTGAGATAACTTTGTTATGATATGGCGCTATATAAATAAAACTGAATTGAACCACCATCAATTTGATTGTTTAATATGGGATATTTGTTTTTAAATATATTGCTGAGCACTAATCTATGTATAACCACACCCAACAGTATGAAAACATTACCTTGACTTCCAGTTTTTGTCAGAATAATTAGAATTAAGTAATTATCATTACATTTACATACACTTACACCCAACTAATCTAACAGACTAAGAGTCTTCAGCCACCCTGGCAGCTCTGTGAGGTTGTGCTGCTTTGCAATGCTAACAGGCTGATGTTTAGCAGACTATGTTTACCACGTTCACCATCTTGGTTTAGCTTGTTAACATTTGCTAATAGCACTAAACACAAAGAACAGCTGAGGCTGATGGGAATGACATTCGTTTTGCAGGTATTAGGTCAGAAATCAAAGTACTAAGCAAATAAAGATTTTGACCTGATGATGGTGCTAAATTAAATCATCTAAGGTACATGAATGACTGTACAGAAGTTCATAGCAATCCATCCAATAGCTGTCGAGACATTTCAGTCTGGACCAAAATAGCGGAACAACCAACTGACCAACATTGCTATCCACCGAGCCACGTGGCTATCGTTCTCATTTATTTTACTGTCACAAAAAATATCATCAGGGTTCAATGACTGATTGTTGATCCCACTGGTTGCATGCTGTGATAAGTATTTTTAAACACTGAATAAAAGAATCATCTAAATGCATAGCTCAACGGAGCTATGAGGTGAATTGCATTCAACAGAGCTGAACAGGGAGAATTAGTGGTGCTTGTAAACCACTGTCTGGAGAGACCAATCTGTCACTTCTTTCAGATACACTGGACTCAACATACCCAATATAGGAATATTGCAAACCAGGAAAGAATGCAGGCACATTGCACAAACATTTTGAATGTCGTACACACATAAACACACACACACACAAACAAACCTGTCCTCACTGATTTATGCACAGATGCACTTAAACAAGACAACATCTGACAATGGAGGCTCTCTTCAAAAACATGTTTCCTAAAGTGATTTGTGGTTGTTTTATAGAGCCGTGGTAGCAGATTGCTGTGATGTAGGGCTCATTCATCAATGTCAACACACTCTCACACACACGCACACACACACACACACACACACACACACAGATAGACACCCACACAAACATAACCACACATACTCACAAACATACATGCACAAGACAGACAGTTTAGTTTTAATTCCTACTGAGGTATTTTGACTTTCTGCTCTTCTTACATCTCAGGGAGGTCAGAGGTCAGGGTCAGATGTGGAACATCTCAAGGGCACTTCAGCAGTGTAGCTGTTTGCCAACACAAGGCTTTGATCCTGGTTTATGTTGAATGCAGGCAGGTCTCTATACTCATACTCTACTGCTTTCTAATCTTATATTTACCCACGTTCATTCTCAGTATCCCAGATTGGGCATATCTGGGGTTGACAGGGTTTCATTTGTAGCTAACTGTTGCAGGAATGTGCCAGGTTTACTTACAGTACAGCAACACACACAGAGTATCAATGTATTTCAAAATCTAGACTTCTATATTCCACATATCTGCCTGAAATACAAATGAGCCACTTTGCCCCGACTAATAAGTGTTTTTTCCATCGGTGGGTTCAGGGTGCAGCATGACCACAAGAAAGTGAAGGAAGGGGTAGCTCGATACTGCATAATACATTTCCCAGCGTGCTATGATGCACATTACATCTGAGCAATCACACCATGTCGGCAGAACGGGAAGACCAGGAAAAACTCCCATTATTCCAGCTTGGGAGTGATCACAAATTATTCCAATATGGTTTGCTCCCATTACGGTCACACCATTTAAATAGTCTAAATTAGCTACTTTTGCTGTGTTACGTATTTGTTAACATGTGAAACCAGATACAACAAATAAAGCACAGATTTGCTCATTTTCGTTTTCTAAAAGCTTCCTGTGCATACAAATGTCTAAAAATATTTGTGACATTCTTTTGTATTTATTTACAGATTGTTAGATGTGTGTACATGCATCGCCTGTTACGCACGGATCAGGTTGCTGTGTTTTTTTCTTATATTGTTTCTTTTAACCATTTTTATGCAGTATTTTAAGTATTTACATTCAGCTTGTATTTCATCTCAATTTTCAAAATGGAAGCACAACTGCTTAAGCCTCACAGCGTTGCATGACTTATAATATAAATAGCATTTGCTTTGACAGATGAACAGGCTGACATGGGGTCTGTTGTATGATGACACCAATTGAAAACAGACTAATGGTTCCCAGTTAGCGTGAGTTTGAACAGTGCGGGGAGAGTCATTCTTTGATGCTAACTAGGAAATGCAGTGAGAGACGCTGTGAAAGCAACCACCTGTTCCAGCATATGGTAGCGCCATAGCCACATTATCTCACAATGTGTGTGTGTGTGTGTGTGTGTGTGTACATACATTCTTGTTTCACATGTTTGTTTGTGTTTGTCACGAAGAGACAAAGATGGAGACAGAGAGGTCTAGCTTCCCGCATTCAGTTCAGTCAGATCAGGAAATATAATTTGACTCTTCTTGTGAAAAAACGGCTTTTGTTACCACATCACTTCTGTCAAGAAATACTTGGGAGTGAATATTCTTTAGCAAATAAACAGTCATTTCAAAATTTACATTCGGACCTGATTGGATTATAAGTGAATCGATCACAGTGTGTGTGTGTGTGTGTGTGTGTGTGTGTGTGTGTGTGTGCGTTTAGCAGATAATAGAGGCCCGGACAGACTCTGCCCCTGCTCTGATCCTCCCATCACATAATCTCTATTGACGGCAGAACATCATCATGCGCACTTGTGCATACGAGTGTGTGTACATGTATATATGCATGTTTGTTTTGTTTACTTTCTCCCAGTGTCTTTAGGCAGAGCCAAACACTTCCTCTCTCACTTGCATACAAGCGCGCGCGCACACACACGGTCATCGGCACTGATTTGGTTTGACAGGGCTGTAATTTTAGCTGTGCTGACTCTCTGGGCTTCTCTCTCTCCCTCTTCTTCCCTCCTACCCCTTTGGCTTACGATCACAGAGTGGTGTACATCAACCGCTGCCTTCAGCGATGTCTGTTTGTGTGTATGCGTGTGTGTGTTTGCCATTTTACCATGCAGTTTCTCCCAGGGTTAGGTCATAGAGTCAAACTAAGGATAAGACTCCTTCCCTAATGCATTCCAAAATCTCTTCGCAACATTGCACCAGTGTGCTGTGCAGACAACACATTCAAATCCCTCTTTACACAGCTGCACTCTCTGGATATGTTCTCTTGTACATATTTTTATATTATTTTTATTTTAATTAAACTTTTAGTCTTTCTACTGCGAAGCAGTACATTTCATAATGCAATCGATTTTCTAAAGCCTTGGATGGCTGTGTAATTGATCATTTCTGTGATTGTGTTATGTAGCCAGACCACTCCATGTTAAGACACTTGCAAATAATGTATTGTTAATAAAACATGTTTCTACTGAGTGACTGAAAGAAATATAGGAAACAATATGGAACATAAAATATTCGCTACATCGCTGTCAAATGCTTACTTTTATTTCTTGACAATCACCAAACTCCCTTTGACATCCATACATCACTGTCAGTTAAACTCAACTAAACTAACAAGACCGAAATGAGACCATAATAATTAACTGTATGAATTTGTATCCTATAAATGATATACTTATTTTACTGTAACTGTTTTTGAAATACTTAATCAGAGGAAAGCATGATGATTAGCTTAAAATTAGCTGTGCATATGCTCTTTCATGAGCAGAGAGCGGGAAAGAGAAAGGGTATAAACTTACTGATGTTTATCATTAAAATCCTAACACCTCAGGCCTCATACATGTAATGTTAGTGTAAGCGTGTGTGTCTACGTGCTTGTGTCCATTTGCAGTCCCTGTTAAGGCCACCCCGTCATCTGTGTGTCACTAAATAATGACTCTGTCTGAGCTGCGTGCCCTCTGGGCTCTCCTGTCTGCCCACAAACACACGCACACACACACACACACACACTCATACTGGCCATGACTGGCTGATTCTTAAATGTCAGATGACTTCACTCCTGGAACAATATTTATTGAGCCCAGTTTCTCTCTCTCTCTCTCTCTCTCTCTCTCTCTGTGGTAAATTGCTAAAAGAATCGAAATGAATCAGCCAGTCAAAACCTGTAACCTTGTGTTTGAATGATGATGCTACAGTCTGCAGCTGAATATTGTACTTTGAATTTTACTCCATACAAGCATGCATACTTAGAGTATTTTCTTCTCCGGCAACACTTTTCATCAGTTACACACACTCACACCTGGGAAATGATGGTGAACTTGCTTACCTAAAGGCCTATTCAGTAGCCAGCACCGTCCTCGTTCACCTTCCACACCCACAGTCTCCCAGCTGCTGCGAGATAAGATTATGGTCACTAGATTACTTTCTTTATAGAGCCTCTCAGCTACTGCCGTACCTCATGCTTTGCAGAGTCAGATAATAGCTGTTGATAAATTTCATATTAAAGCTGCACTGGGACACTTCACATCTTGGTGCGGTCATCACACTCGCTGATGATTTATACACAAGGACAACGAAAGATCTCATGCCCACTAACATCAAAACTTTATTATTTGGACACTACAAGAAAATTAAAAAGTCTTGGTTTCTGATAAATTTTAAATGATCTTTGATTTTTTTTCCTTCCACCAACACATACACATGCATTCCTGCGCACACACATTATCATTAATAATAATAATCATTCTTGTTCTGCTTGCGGGTAAACTTATTTCCATCTTAAACAGGTAGGATGAAAGGAGGGGAGGAAAGATGGAAAGAGTGAAAGAAATACAGATGAAGAGAGCGAGGTGGATGAAGCAGTGAGTGAAAGAGAGTAGAAGGAGCGTATATAGTTTTCCACGTCGTTTCAGGAGCAAAATTTAATTACTTCGTTAAATGAAACTAAATGAGACGGAGCAAAGCAATAGAAAGGTAATCATGGACAGCATGACACGAACTAAACTGGACTACATAGCCAGAGAGACATAGAACCAAGCCAGACTAAAATGGCAGTAGGCAGTATAATATTTATATTTTCATTACATTTGACTTTATACACCCTTATAGAGAAGACCAAACTATTTTTGACCAAATCTAAACTGCTGCCATGAATTAAAACCAGCAGATTGCTTCTCTGCTTGTGGATGAGAAGTAAATATTCCAACTGCGTATCTGTTTGCACACCTCGGGATGGTTTACTTGGCAGCATAACTTCAGCCTCAGCTAGCTGACAGACAGGCCGCTTACAGCCGAGTGGATCCTGCAGCTCAGGTCGAAGCGAATGTTTCCAGAGAGGTTGTAAAGTATTGATTTGGTTTCCTTATAAAAATACCAATATTTATTTACACTGTTGTTGCTGTAGAAAAACAAACAGGCCAAGGAAAAGCATAGGGCTCACAAACCCACGCTAGCTCATTCATAGTTTAACATGGATTTGAATGATTCAAATATAATTGTGAAATGAAATGAAACAAAATATATAAATTAATCTGACTGGACCCTTGGGGCTAACTAACTATAGAAGACTCACTATAGATGTCAGCAGAAACTAGCAAAGCAACATTAATGTCTTAGTGGCCCAATAAAGTATATTAATAATGATTATCAAATACATTTCCATGTAAAACAATTGTGATTCATCCTATGTGCAGTTCTTCCAGTTCAACACATTAACACGTTAGCACTTTGGTGCATGCGTGTGTGTCTGTATGTGTGGGAGAGTGTGGGAGAGTGTGTGTGTGTGTGTGTGTGTGTGTGTGTGTGTGGTAGCGGGGTAGTGTTCTTCTGTCTGGGCCGCCTCGGGTCATTACAACATCACACCGGAGGACAAGACTGGAGTAAAACTGACAAATGAACCTATCACACATACATGCACACGCGCACACACACACAGATGGCGGGACAGTCTCGTACGTCAGCAACCTGATGGAAATCTGGCCTGGGCTAACCAGCTGGAAAAGTGACCCTCTGGTTAATGGAGTGGCCAAGGGAATGAGAGGATAAGAGGGAGAGAGGTAGAAGATGAGTGAGCGAAAGTTGCAGAGGCAGAGAGAGTGAGGAAAAGTATGTGTGGGTGTGGGTGTAAGAGAGGAGGTTAAAAAAATGGAAAGCAGGTAGAAGAGGATTATCGGAGGAAGAAGAAAACAGAGAAAATGACGAAGAAAGTGACAGAAAATGTGAAGTTAAAGGATAATTCCGGTTTATTACTTGGGTCTTAGTTTTGTAGTTTTGGCCGTGTTTTGAACTAGCCAACAGTTTATCTAGATTATCTAAACCAATTTTGTTTGGAGGTAACCAAAACTGAGTGTGGTAATAATCCCTCATTGCACAGAATTATGGTACGTGCACAAGTATGGCAAGTGTGGCATGTCAAATATTTTTCAAGCTTGTCTGACTGTTTGTGTTTCTTGCCTTGTCAGGCATCTTTTTAGCGACGCCATCGCATTCCCAAACGACAGCAATTAAGGAATGGTGGTAATAAACAATAATTAGCCTTAAAACCTACCCAAACTCAGCCTTAAATGAGTGATCCAGCTTGCCTGCTGGTTATGCATGAAATACTGTTTAACAACCAATTAATCGCCGTCTTTGTCTGTATAATTCATTTTGTGTGTGACCAGCAGGAAGAGAGAGGAAGAGAAGAGGAATCTGTTAGCCTTCATTTTCTTACAGTAGTAATTATGAGACTATCTTCCAACAGCCGAGCATGAAATCACGTCCTCTGGTCTTATTGGGCAGCGCGAGAGAGAGAGAGAGAGAGAGAAAGACAGAAAGGGGGGATGGAGAGAGGAAGAGAGGGAGGAAGAGACTATAGATTGATGGTCGTTGTCATGAGCTATGTCTTTTTCTCCAATTAGGGAAACTTTGACTGCCTGTTCACATAACCACACAGCACATGTATTTGTACTGTACATGGTTTACTGCATTAAAGATATGCTATAAAACCTCACATGCTGACACCTCAGCAGCAACTTATTAAAATAGACTGTCAATTAATTCATGTGAAGGCTGACAGAGATTTCTTTTAATATTTTTTCCAAATTGTAGCTCATGCAATATCTATATAACATCCACAACACAAAGTCATGGTGTAATGCCACCAATGGTTCATTTCCCTGTGTTGTCTTTCTGAACTTTTGTCAGCTTCTGATAGTCACAGTGTGTGCTCATATATGCTGGTGGGGTTTTTTTACCAACTTGTCTGTGATCCATGATGGGATGATCATGAAGGGGGGGGACACTGGTGCAACAGAAGCGAGAGAAACAGTGGCCAAAGTAAAGAAGGGAAAGGTGAAATGTTTGTCTTGTCAGCACTCCGCCCGACATCAACTCAATTCACCTTGGACACGGGAAACACACACACACTCACACACTTTAACAGGTTACTGTAGCTCAGGTAAAGCAACAGCCACAGACTCACTGCTCTCAGGTCACACAACAAATCTGTCACTACAGGTAAACAATACACGCACACACACACACACACACATGCAGGACAAAATAGCAATAGAGCAGAGAATATGAACAGAGAAGTGGTGTGTAAGAAGATAGAAAAAGAGTTATTTTTCTGTCTTTCTTCTTAAACATGTAGTAAAAATCATATTCCTCTGACAGAGTCCCAGCAAAGCAGTCACTGGTGTTTACCTCTGCACCCAAGGTCAGGCTTTTCGATGAGTTATTTTGCCGTGTGGTAGATGTTATCAACAGCAGGGGAGAAAAATAGTGTCAATATGGCACACAGCATGTCATTTTTCTGACTTTTTACATTTCATTTCTGTTCCACTCATGGTAATGCACAATAAAAGAAAAAAGAAAGAAAAGAAAGCAATTCACAATCAAAACACAACTTTATTTACACGTTTCTTTTTAAATCAAAGTGGATTGATTGAACATGGTCATTATCAGTCTACTACACACAGTTACACACATTCTTACCTTGGTGCTGCTGAAGAAAAACTTATTTTGTTACTCAGTAATCTGTATCACAATGCAATACTGCACTCACATTAATTTCCCTGTTGAAGCAATCATTTGACATTTGGGAAATACTCTCACTGAGGCTACTGCCAGCAGCAGTTTAGCTTAGCTCAGGACAAAGACTGGAAACGGGGGGAAAAAGCTATCCTGGCTCTGTCCAAAGCTAACCAGCACCTCTTAAGCTCAGTAGTTAAGACATTTTATCTAATTTGTTTAATTCATAAACAAGTATAAAAATGACAATTCACTGTTTTATGGGGCGTTATGTGCCTATTTCCTTACTCGGAGCAGTAACTTCCTAGAGTCTCCACTGGTTGCCGGGGCAACTGCTTTCAGCCAAGAAATAAGCTAGCACATAACCCCGCATAAAAGGAGGATTTTTACACTTTGATTTTTGTACAGATTAAACAAATGAGATCTGACATGAGAATTAGCTTCAGAGCTTTAGAGTTGCTGGTACGCAGATTTTATTACCTTTGGACAGAGCCAGGCCAGCTCCCCCTGTTTTCAGTCTTTATGCTACACTAACTGGCTGCAGGCTATAGCTTCAAATTTACTATTCAGACAGAGAGTGTTCTTAAAACACTTTTTATGGCTTAATATCTATTACAGTAATCTAGTACCGTATTAGCATTATATAATAATCTAGTACAGTATTACAGTACTATTACAGATTCCCATGCTGCCTTTAAGTCACATGGGAAGTATCAAAATTAGAAGCAGAGCGTACATAATCGAGCCAAACCAATTTTGACTCAGAATGTAATGCTGTGACTAGGGGTGTGTTTCTGTCCTACTCTGTCCAACACACAAAATATTTGGTTCAATGTACAATAAACAATGTACAGGGATCCACAGGGAGCCCTTTGGGGTTGTCCCAAGAGATGCATTTTATGCCGTTTTCTTCTCAAATGCTGCCACCTGGGTATTGTGTGCCACTTTTTCCAGGATCAACATCCATTTGTCTAAATCCAGCTTTTACACAACACTATTTTGTATGAATACATATCCTTATAAATAAAACAGCTTATTGCTTCAGTTACAGCCTCCAACCAGGAAGAGTTAGGAAGTCTGCAAACATAGACACACATCATTTTTGGCATCTAGATTTTCCAGGCATACATAAAACCTTGCCCCTGCACACACTCACTTTCTACTACATAAGCAATTTGGCTTAGTACGTTAAATCACATGCATGATCGACAGCCACTAGCTAATGTTTAAACATTATTTTCTCCATGGCCCAATAGCAGATCACCCCCGAGCCCTGCGGGCGCACTGATTGGTGCATTTAATGCATGAGATGCAGGGCTTCGGCTCGCCTCACTACATCTGAAATCGAAGAAGCGCGATGGATTTATCATAAACAGCTGAGAGAAAGAGAGTAAGATACTGATGCAGAGATAATGTGAAAAGATAGACAGATGGATTAACACGCTTGGGAGTGGTCTTATTCACAGGTAAAAAAGAGAGACAAAGTTGGTGCAAGAATGATAGATACCAAGAGAGAAATAGAGAGATTAATAGAACCTGAAGCAAACAAAAAAACAACCAGCTCCCAGCAGAAAAAAACATTAATACGGAGAGAGATTTTTCTCTGCAGAAAACTGGATGGGTCACATTTAATTTCATGTTTAGTGCGTCTCAAACCTTTTCTCCATCGCCTCTAATTTCGGCTTTCTTTGTCTGCGTCTCTCCTTGTCTATATTTTTCTCACCCTTCGTCAAACACACAGCTACTCACAAAATGAAATGATGAAACGAAGGACAGGAAGGCATACAGCACAAAGAGAAGAAAAGTCAGGGCAGATGGGAGGGAGGGAACAAGGAAAGAGGGAGCGCTATAGAGCCAGTATTATGTCTTTTATTGAGGACAGGGCAGTGAGTGTAAATAGGTGGTCACTGTGAATGCAGCTTGTACCACTCACACACCTATACTTTTCTTACACACACACACACACACTGCAGCAGACGGAGGTTATGGGTGAGGCACTGTACATGATATGACCTAGATGGTGGAAACTAGGCTATAAAGAACAGGGAGAACACACACGCACACATACAGTTGGTCCATGGTCTGGCATACAGTATGCAGGTTGGTGTGTTCTTCCCACCACGTGAGAATCATGTGGCCAGTTCTCTGAGAGATAATTTACATTACAGGGTTATGCAGTGTAACAGGGCTTACTTGTAATATTTATATCCCAAAATGTGAATTTGTTGAGATTTGCTAACAAAATACTTTTCTGTCAAATTACTAGTAAGCTTTTGTTACAAATTGGAGCTGTGGGGTTTAATAGTGGCCATTTAGGAAGAAGAGTGGTCCTATTAAAAGATGCTGTCCAGTTGTATTATGGGAATTGTAGGATCCATTGTTTTTGGAGCTTGAGCCACACTAGGGACTAAAAGTTAGGATATATCGGCCTTTGCTGCATTTATTCTTTTTTATTTGTTTCTTGTGGATCTCCCAACTTTATGGATATGCAATACTAAATAATTGCAGTGCCTCTTTAAAGCTGCTTTGTTGTTGGTCACTTGGGAGCAGTGGAACAACACTGACGTATGATCACCTTGTAAAGTTGTTACAGCAAATGTGTTAGCAAACAGTTGTCTATTTACATATCCAGCAGACATGGAGCAACATTAGCATTCATTAGGAGTCGTGTTTCTGCCCCCTTGGTGAATGTAAGTCCAATATTCACTCTTCTTTTAGCTCCATTTTGGTCTCCACCAACTCCTGAGGGAAATATCTGGTTCTTTAGCTGCTAAATGCTCCAAGATGTTCACCAGCTAGTCTCTAACTTTGTCTGTCTGCTTTGCCTGCAAACATAATTGATGAAAGCAGAGTTTGTGGACTCGAAAACCAAACAATGAGCTGAAAGAGGATGAAAAGCTCCGTAGAGCTGAGGGGAACTACACGATAATTCTCTCTTGGTTGGTAACTATCAGCAACACCTTTCACATCACACATAGTCATTTGACCTACCGGTTATATTGATTAGTGCAGCTTTAATTCATGCAGATTTGGTTTAGAAAAGCAGAGGTATCTTTGGCTGTGTTGAGTGCCTGAGACACTTGAGAAAGGTTGTACAGATCTGTAGTTAGTAGGATATTCTCCAGCAGCCCTGAAGATGTGGAAAAGCTAAATGCTTCCCTCTGTCCTGCTGTCTTTATCTTTCTCCGTTCCTTGTCTCTGCCTACCTGGCTGTCAGTTTGACTCGGTCCCCTATCCCACCGGATGGCCCGCTGTTGATTTGTCAGTCTAGCTGTGCGTTTGGCTGATGAGCCGTTTTCCTTTTGGGCTGCCAGTTTGTCTGTCTAGATCACTATCCGTCTTTCACTGATTCTCTCTTCCTGAAAAACTCACACACACACATATATACACACTCATACTTGTTATTTTATTTAGTCTCAATCACTCCAGTTGGACAGCCGACCTTGAAGAAGCCCTTTGATTTTGACCACGCCAGTATTTCTGCTCTGCTTCATTCAGAGGGCTTTTTTTTGTCCCCCCACTGATGCACTGTAGTCACTCTTTCCTTCCTCACTGCAGTGCTTCCCTCCTCCTCTTGAAAGAAACAATGTCACAAACTGCCATCTACTGCTCAAAATGCAGTACTGCACCCCTGCTCTCCCTGCCGCTCTACTCCTCAAAACAGTTTTTGGGAAAAGGTTGCAGCCAATTTAAAATGCTTAATGGTTGTTGCGTTTCATTCTGCTTCGTGCAGCTGTATTCTCATTGATAATGAAGCCTGGACAGAAACCTGCTGAACCATTTAGTTGACACTTCTATTCAAAACAGCTTACTGTGCTATAAACGTAATGTACAGGGAAATAAAACACCCCTCATTATCCATTCGCACTAGTGCGCAAGAGATGTCACCAAGTGCTCAGTACTGATTTGAGTTTTTTTCTGTGGAAGACTTGGTTCACCAAAGAGAGCAGTTTATTGCAACAAAAGCAAACTTGCTTGAAGTCAAACCATATGTTGCCACATAAAAAAAACACCGTGCAGTCTTTTGTGTCACTATTAACCAAATGTTTTCAAGTGATGTGAACATACTGTGGGCGTTTGGTTGGAGAAGGAAATTAGGATGCTTTTTGAAACTGTAACACACACAGTGACATAAACTAAGTGATTTGCAGATGGGGGCCCACACAGCCAGTGCCTGCAGAGAACAGCTGTATTTGAGGGCCACTAGAAAGTGAATGACCTCCGGTAACAAATGCATATCCTCCGTCATTTTCTGACGGGGCAACGGCCACAGCAGGGACATGAACCTTAATGATCCCTCATGAATACTAATGAATATTGCGATACAGTATTGATCTCTCTGCACAGATAGGTCAGAGTGGCTCAGCTGCACAACAGCCTGCATCCATGAAGCTGGTAGGGGGTGCAGTGTCTTGCTCAAGGACTCTTCAGCAGAGCAGATGTTTGCTCTCATGGGACTGACTTGGACCAAAAACCCATCGGGTGAAAACATTCCATCCTGCTGCCTGATGAAGAGGAGTGGATTGCTGCCTCCAGCAAAAAGAGGAAAGATACAGCTGTTCAGTTTGGGATTTGGTTGGCTTCAATAGGCTGCCAAACTCACTCTTCTTTCAGACACGTCTGTGCTTTTTCTAATTCATGAGTCCGCTGGTGGATTAGTGCAAGAGAAAGTGCAGCCATTAGCCCTGTCGGAACCAGATAGCTTTTACTGGAGGGGGTCAGGGTGAGTGAAATATCATCCCTGTACTTTAAGACATAAAACAAAACACAAACAAGTGCACAAAGCAATGTTTAATCTATATGGCAAACAAAAGCACCTAAAAACAACAGTCTTATGGAACTTTTCGTTTTCATGGATGTAATTCATTGATTTTTTTTGTCTCATGTGGCACAGAATCATGGAAAATGACTGTAAGAGATTTATTTTTACTTTTTTACTTTTGTTTAATTTTGGAACAAATCACCAGTTCCATTTAGTTCACTTTCATACTAGTACATTCAAAACTTACAAGAAGACAACTTGAGCCAGTTGTGCATTTCACCTTTGTTGTCCAGTGTAGAAAAGCCAGGCAGATGACAATAGTGCACCCCAAAAGCTCCTGTTCTTTTTTTGGTGGTGGTGGTGGTGGGGGTGTAGTATTGTAATAGAATATTTAGGAAAGACTATGAATTATGTGTAACTATAGGAACAAGCTTACAGTAGGTTCAGTGTAGTGGAGGTGGCTGTAGCTGTATTTTTCGTTCAGAGTGGGTGTGGAGCGGCCTGGCTCAGGGACAGGAGAAATTACTGTTGAGCCTTCTGGAGGTGTTGTGAGCCTAATTAAATGAAATATCTGTGATAACCCCAGTGTCATGCAACAACGCTAACAAACTCAACCATGTAACAATGAGATTAGGTAGGGGATAAATGTGGCGCTGCCTGTCACATAGATTTGATGTGCTCCATGGTGACTATCTGTGGGTTAGAACTTTACTCTTTTGACCTCTGAATGCTCGCCTTGCAAAGAGCTGCAACATCAAATCCTGCGTTGTGGTAAGCAGATTCATTCAATCTGCGAAAATCCGTCCCAGCAGGATGAATCCAACAGTTTTCTGCTACATACTCGGATGACTACAGTTACTACAGCTTTACATCAGAATCTGGTTTTATTGCATTACAAATATTAGTTCTGTGGAAAGATGATGTGACATCCAAACAGTACATCCGTGCACCCACTGAAACCATGACAAATATGTTTGCATTTCTACTTCTTATTTCTCTCTTCTACAGAGGAAAAACCAAACTGTACTTCACTTGGTGATGTAATGGTACACTTAAGCAGCAGAGAAAAAGAAAACATCCCAATGAGTCAAATTTGGGAAGTGAAGTGGAAAAGTTCCCTCTTGTTCAGCTGCTTTCCCTCACTTCCTTTTGCAGGAGCTCTTATCCAGTGAAGAATGTGCAAGCAAGGAAAAGGACTTGAATTCCCACGTCACTGACGTTTCAAGCTGGAGAAAGAAATGCAAAGTAAAACCTGCTGTTTTCTAATGTGTTTGTGGGCCTTGTTTACCTCTCAGTGATAATGTGTGACAGAGCAGTGCTACTATACGATATGCAGAAAAGGACAAAGAAAAACAGATGAGAATTCAGGGGAGGGAGTTTAATAAACTGGAAATAGATAGGAGGGACACAAAATGACAGCAAGATGTGCTAATATGCTTCAACTCCTTTTCAAATATGGTATTTTACTTGCAACAAACTTGTCAAAGCAGAGACATAAACTGCTTTACAGACAGTGGAACACTATAAACAATAAATCTGATGACATGAATTAAGAATGGATTTAAGGAAGAAAACAGGCAAGTATAACAGGGATTAAAGAAGTGCAAACAAATTATTTAAAAGCCTGTCTGTTATACTTCGAAAGAATGATTTACCTCTAGATTTTCGGCCTTAAGTATGGCTGTGAGTGATCAGCAGTAATGACCAGGAGGGTTCTGCCTCAGGATCTGCCTGAGCTGTGATATGTGTGACATAAAGGCAAAGAGCACAGTAAACAGACAAAAAGGGAGGCAGAGAGACTATATAAAGCTCTGGACACCAGAGGACAGAAAAAGAAACAGGTGTTAAATTTTCAGCATGATGTGAAAAGAACTCGCCCTCACTCTTTACTTTGTCAATCTCTGAGTCTCTCTCGCTCTCTGAGATAAACACACACATAACACACATTCACACACTGTCCCACATTTATTTCTGCTTTACAGAACAAACACGTTACACACACATCATGTCTCTGCTCACTGAAACCATTCACTGGTGTAGAAACCCCTACTTTTACTCTATGTGGATGTGTGTGTGTGTGTGTGTGTGTGTGTGTGTGTGTGTGTGTGTGTCTTTCCATCTGGCAGAAATAACAACAAAACTGTTTTTTTCTCCTCCTTGCTGCAGTGAAACACTCCAGCACACACTAAAAAGGCTGAGGAAGCACATAAGAAAATAAGGAGCCATAATGGCCTCATGGACGATGTGAAATGCTTGATCAATTTCACGGCAAAGATGGTGGGGCAGTTTGTACCTTAAACTGATGTTGATGCCAGAATTAACAAACCATCCTGCTATTCTTGTTGCTACAGGACCAGTACAGCAACCGTGAAAGGTTGTGATGTAAAACTGTTCATGTCTTTGGAGAGAAGAAGTAAGGTTGAAATAGATAGCTCAAAGTAATGGATAAACAGTTGAACAAAAAGTCAAAATATGTTGTAATGGATAATGGTTGAATAGCTAAAAGTAATGAATAGGAAAGAAGAAATAAATGAAACACTAAGTAATTTTGTCAGTACTGAGTACCTACTTTGTTCAGTAATGAGAAATATAACTGAAGTTTGAGAAAATGGTAATTTGCTGAAACACAAAGTAGTGGATAAATTGAAATAGTTAGCTAAAAGTGATGGCTAAATTGTTGAAACGTTCAGCTTCTGCCACTTCAAGTGATGGCACGAATGCAAACTTGACCCAAATGACCCAAATATTGACAGTTCAAAAGTGGATTTTGTTACAATATTTTTCCATTAAAATGTTTGAAAAAGATATTGTAACAATATCCACTTTTGTATAAGTAATACTGTTAAATAACATCCAGTTTAAAATCAGTTCAAATGAACACATTTGGAACAAAGTGGGCGGTGTTGGTGAAGGGGTACATGGGAACCACTGCTGTAGAGAGCCTGTTGATTTCCTCACCAGGCAACTCTTAGTACTTCTCTGTTCAGTGAGTTTACAGTTTAAGTTTACATGAAAGTAAAAAATAATCAGTGAATCAGCATATTTTACAAAGTTGGAGGTTCATTGACATAACACAGTTCAGTCAGTTTAGAAGTGTCTGAATCCAATTTCAGCTGACAGCCACACGTCAGCTCTGAGGCAACAAGGTGACGATGGACACCTGACTGAAATATCATCCCTGCACTTTTCACTTGAAAGCCTACAAAGCAATTTTTTTATCTATAATGAAAACATAAGCACCTAAAAACACCTTAAACTGCCACTTCCAAAGACGATGTCATGTCTCTTAATAATCTTCAACTGAGCTTTTTAATATTTTAGTACAATGTAGTTTGAATTCATCAGACAAAGTACTGACCAATCGCATTAGGCTTTAACCTTTTGCTGTTAAAAATTGCACTTTTGACTGTAATTAGTCTTATGGAACTTTTAATATCCAAATCAATATTTCAGTTCGAGCATTTTGTAACATGTCACACTTCTGGAAATATTGATAAAAGCAGGTCTTCCCAGAAGTCCAGAGACTGGTCTGTAAATGAGTTTGCTGTTGGCTCGATCAGCTTTCATCACATTTGACTTTCATCTCATCGCTCATCCGTCCGTCTCAGCCCATCCAGTGTCAACACTGTGTCACACTCTGAGGCTGAGAGAAAGAGACGAGGGAGCCAGAGACCGAGACAGATAGAGAGCGACAAGTTCGCAATTTGGAGGAAGTGGTATTTCAAATGGAAGCTAAAATGATGAAAGTCAACAGGACGAATCACTGTTTGTTTGTTTTTTCACATATACGTCACATCACCACTCAGTAGCCTAAAACAGATTCAACACTACACTACATAACACTACATAGAAAAATGTAATCTGGTTTTTATCATTTATGAACAAAATGTAAACTTTGAAACTTTGAATTTATTGTATAACAGGTGAGAACCCCTAAAAAAGACACATATGGATGGATGGATGGATGGATAGAGTGAATACAAGTGACTGATGTTGTGCAGGATTTTCTGGTTCCTTCTTTGACATGTGTCTAAAAGCCTAACCTAGTTAACTTTTAAATATTCTCTTATATTTCCCTGTATGAGATATCCGCATCAGTACAAATTGTCAGGGATATTGTGTGTCAGTTGATGATTGATGCAGCTCACCAAAGTGAACTGCCTAAGAAGAGAAAAAAAGCACCATGCTTTCACACCCACACTCCTCTCAGTCTGTCCATTTCCATCTCTTTGCACCTTTGTTTAGGCAATAAGAGAATTTTGCAGAAGTGCACTTTCTACTAAGTAAGGATTTGACTCAAGTCTTGTTCTGCTTGTTCCCAGAGGTCAAACTTAGCAGGGAAAGAGAGAGATAGATAGAGAGAGTGCTTGTTTGTGAGGTATACTTGTGCCCTCCTTTTAGAGTTGCAGTCTCAAAGTGCTGGCTTGGCTGTTCTTAAGGAAGGAAAGAGTGAAGAGGCGCAGGAGGAGCAAGAAGACAGACAACTTCACCCACAGAAGCTGGGGTCGGTCAATTATGGCCACCTCCTCCGCCCTGCCCTCGTTATTACTTCCCCTGTCTGGCTTGCTGTGTCTGTCAGACACTTTTAACCCTGCTGGACTAATAAGTAAGTGTGGGAGTTGACGTCAGCTGGAGGTTTAAGTATAACTGACCGTCTTCAAGCTAATCAGGTTGGACACTATCCCCAACAAGGCCACCACCACAGCAAAAATAAGTAATTAGAGATGGGACTAATAAATGTTCACACAATATAATAATTGTATACACAATATGTATACAATGAGGCACACACACACAAACACGCACTCACCTGAACACAACCAATTTCTCTCTGTGGACAAAAAAAGCTAGTCCATGCAGAACAGAGAGTTATTACCTGAAACCCTTATTTAAACAAGGAGGAGGGGGATGGTGGGATGGAGAGGGGGACGGAGAGAGAGAGAGATTTTGTGAATGCAATAACGCTCTTAATGGCGAGCAGAATATTAACAGGGTGTGGAGGCAGTCTCAAGGGCATAAGCAAATCCAATCCAAAATGCAACTGTAGGTGGCGAGATGTGTTCTGTGAGCCTGTGTTTATGTGTTAGTGTTGTATTTCTGTATACAGAGTCAAGCTCCCGTAGAGACTGAGTTAAGCATGATGCACATTACTGGGCATGCTGGGTCAGGGGCTAATGAATCACCTTGAGAACACTTTGCAGGCTATTTCATTTTACAGTCTGATGACTTTTCATAACAAATCGAATGAAATATAAAACATACCAAAGTATAAAGTGCACTGTTAATATGCAGCTCAAAATGTGTGCAAATTTGTTACTTGGGCAATAGATAGATGAAAGTTATATCTCTTAAACTATGATTTGGGAACTACAATAAAGTGATTTAGTTAGCTGGATTTTAGTTGAGGGTAACACAAGTATATGGACTATGTCTGTCTTTTTCTAGGAATTTGGAGTTGATTTCCCTATCTGCTGGATAAACAGTCAAATTGGAAGGTACATAGGTTCGCAATGTACCCCACAGCTCACTTCAGCACGAAGCTCCCCCTCCTAATTTCCCAATTTGCAAAATGTTTTCATGGCTTGGTTCCCAGAACAAGAGGCTGACTTTCTCATTTAGATTCTTGCCTGAGAAATGATTAAGGCCCCTGGCGTACATAATGATTCACATCTGAGCAGTATTCAGATAATACATTTACCGTCTACTCTGACAACCTGGAGTCAGTCAGTCAATATTCATTCTTATTTTCACATTAGGTACCAGACGTTTAACCCAACCTTAACCAAAAGTTGCTTTACTTGCCAAAAAGGAACAACAAAAGTCAAATCATTTTGTTTGCAGTTAAGAGAAATTATCTATTTTGGGCAAATGTGATCCTTTAGAAATTTGTCTTTTTGCAGTTGAGGATTTGTGTATGAGAATATCTGCATGTGTGTGTTGGGGGGAGGTTATGCGCGCCTCAGTAGAAGATAATGGGACACTTCCCTCATTTTTTTGTCAAAGGGAAGATAAGACTCAGAACCGTTTTTGATTGGGGGATTAAACTTTTATCAGCCTTCGCATGGGAGCCTCAAAGCAGCCTCTTGATCCTCAATAAATATTGATGGAGGGGTCATTAATCATTTATTAAAGCCTTGAGAAGTGACAGACAACACAAACCCCTTAGAGGTTAAAAAGAAATGCCATCATCTGTTTCCCCTCTTTCAATGAGGGGAAACTTGTCGAGGCAACTGTTAAAACAAAGGGAAGCCGATGTTTCATCAGAGGATACATTAATAGCAAAATTTACTGCCAATTCGTCATTTTAAATGGTCAAACTCATCTCATCTCATTATCATAATCTGTATTGTTGTATTTGTTTTACACCTGAATATTGAATATCAAAGTTGAATATTGACCTTTGTTGTTGTTTTGTTTTAATTTTCTATTTATCTTTTACTGGTTACTGACTTGGCATTCTGTATGTACCAGTTTTCATTATGAATAGTAGAGTATTAGAGTATTTTAAGTGATAAGCAAGTCCTTTAATCATAGAATTTATAAAAGGCCTCTCCATGTGAAGCTGCAGCTCAACATGAGGCTCCAAGGCTCAAAATTATGGTGGCAGCTCTACAAAGCCAGTAACTTGAAAGTGACTTATATTACATTTGACTTGTGACATATAACACCTGATATCAGATAGTTTTTTATTCTGTCTTTGTTGTTTATATACTTTGTTGCTTATAGTCCTAATGTATTAATGAATATACATTATAAAAATGACAGTGCCATCTTCCAAAGATGTCAACTTAGTGTCTTTTACGTTCTGAGTTCTTCTTTAAACTATAATTAGTAAAAATTTGATAATAGCAGATAATAGCAGATTGAATATATAAGCTTTTGAAAGTTGTTTTCATTTTGTTCATGGAAAGGTCAACAATTGCTGTGTGTGTTTTAATTTACTTTAACAAGACATGTCAGGCAAACAGTATTCAAGAAAGTGCAGCAAAGACTAACATTAAAAAGTAGTGGCTCTAAAATCAATCCTTGAGGAACCCCAGACATTATTTTACAGTGTTTTGAGAAATCATCATCTATTAAGACAAAGAACTCTAGAAAGATAGGAGGAAACCATATTGTAAGCAGTTACAAACAGGCCAATCTGTTCCCTCAGTATATACAGTAATTTGGTCATCAACTGTATGAAAGCAGTGCTCAGATCAAGTGAAATTGTATCGAGATTTATCCTCATATAATCAGCTACTTACTAGGGCTGTCTCTGTACTGTGATAAGCTCGAAAAACACTGAAACATTTACATTTTTTTGTTTGAGTTGAGAAATTTAACTGCATGAAAACCAGTGACCAGTACAATGTGACTTAAAAAAAACAGAAGATTGGAGATTTATCTTTAGGTTCTGTTGGATCTAAGCTACTTTTTTTCTTTGAAAGAAAAACAGTCTTAAATGTGTAGGGAAAACACCCAGCTGAGAGTGACTGAGATGGTACATTAACATTAAAACTGGCACATCTGTGTGTTTGGATAATCAGATGGTGGGATCACACATGGCCTGGTAGACAATTTGTAGTAAAGTACTTAAGTTACATGGTCAGTTCATGACATTCCACCCTACTAGTGAGCGGCTGGTGAGACAACATGTGGGACACTAGATTCTCTGCCATCTTTGTTGTAGTTTGAGCGCAACAACATGAAGGAAGTTAAAGGATAGACCATGTCTTTAGGTTGTCAGTATTGCCACTTTTGTGGCTTTCACATTAAAGGTGAGTTATGAAGTCATCTGTAGAGGATCGACACCATAAACTCCAAAGCCTTGTTTCATGGTGGTGAGGCAGTGTGGGGCATTAGTTTACATCTGTGGTGACAAATTTATCATCCTGGGGCTGTCAGCAGTATGTCACTGTCTTCACACCCGAAACCCTGCAGCTACCACAGGGATTTGACAGATTTCTGTTTATGTGTGTGTGAGAGAGAGACTGAAGGAGAAGGATGGGTCTCCCCAAGGTGTCCTCACCTTAAATGACCTTGCATCAAAGTGATGTAATGACACAAATGATTGATGCTATAAAGCAACAATGTGAACTCTCTCCCTGTGTTTACACTATTGTGTACATGCATAGAACTCCATCTATAATGACATGATGTATTTGCTTAATGGAAAGATAGACAGTACTGCCAACTCTGCCAGGTCACCAACTCAATGACAGACTACACTTTACCCTTGAAGACAGCAAGATCAACCACAGCAACATGCAGGAAGACTAGTATTACCAGTAATGAGGAGTCACAAGTAGACATTGCTTTGTTTTGAGGGGTCACAAATCAAAATGATTGGGAACCACTGGTGTAAAGTACTACTCATATAGCATTTTTTTTTAGGTGTAATAGTGTAATCCTTCCATGAGATTGTAATTTTAGTCTCATTCGAAACTACCATGAAAGTGAATTTCATGCCCACACTAGTGACAATTTTAGCTATTTTTTAACATCCAACCTAAGTACAACTCGTATACGATGCATATACACACACCCTTTTTTATTACTTTGGAGGCTAATAATAGTGAAGTTTTATCCCATGTGAACACTCAAGTTTGACACAGAAAGGTAGTCCTGTCTAGATGAGAGCGCTGTCACAATGTCAGAGCTCAGCTGTACACCAGCGCCAGCATTTTTAACTGTGTGTAGAATTTGGGGCGATGAATCATCTTACGTTTGTGTGCGTACGTGTGCATGTGTGTCTCTCTATCCATTTACTGCTTGTCTCTCTCTGCCTGAGGTAGAATAGAGGGAATGACAGTTTGGTCTGAAAATTAAATCAGTTTACTGTAGCCGTCGACAGTTGAGCTTATTCTGCATAATGGTCTAGAAATAGTTCACAATGAGTAACCAGAGACAGAGAGGCTGGCAGGTCTACTCAATAAGCACTCAGTCTATAGTGTAGTGACACATCTTGCACAGTGAAAATAGGGAGTTAATGAAACCACTCACACAGACAGAGGGAGAGTGATTCACACATTGCTGATAAATGTAATTGTAGAGAAGAGTTCAATTGCTGCCTCTAAAATATGAGATTTCAACAAAGGCCTTCAACTCTAGCGGGCGTATTACACTTGACATCTTATTAACACCCACCCTTCCCTCTCTGTCTCTTGCTGTCTCTCTTTTGGCTACAACTCCATCTGCATCTCTGCCTTTTCTCTCCCTCCCTCTTTTTTTTTTATCTGCCCTGCCCTTTCTCTCTCTTGCTCCCCAGACCAGCCATTACCCCATTAGATTAAATGTAAATTACTCCAAAAACTGTTAATTAAGTATGCTTAGCTAATGGTAAGGTTACAAAAATATGCATAAAGTGCCGGTTGAGTGTCCTGCCATTTTATAATTAGCACTCAGTGGGCAATTCATTCATAGGAAGACAACTAAATGTGTTGTATGTGAAATATGGAAATAGAACAACAAATCGTTGACCTTGGCAATCAAAGGTACACACAGAGGAAGCCAGCCTCTCTGTCTGTCTCTCTGGCCTTGTCCCTCCATGTTCACCCCTGTCTCCCTTGGTTGTCCTGGTGATTAATAGAGACCTTAAGTCCACAGTGGGGTCCAAAAGCTGTGATTAGAGGAGATTGCACCTGTCACACACACACACACACACACACACACACACACACACAAACTGACAAGGCGGACAGAGGTGACCTGCACATGGACTCCGGCCATATCTCTTCTCAGATAAACACCGAGGCTCAAGTCATCAATCGAGCATTGACAGCAGCCACACTGAGGGGTCAGTGTCACAGTTATAGATTATACAGGAGCTCTGCAAACTTTGCAGCAAGACCCCATTGTCAAGACACCAGCGTCTTGTAGGTTTTGGTCTGTAAACCCTGAAATTGACATCAGCAAGGTCAGAGGTTCAATCTCCAAACCATCAACCAACCAACATTTGAGCCTGACTGCCATGTATGAGGGATTTCATAGTCCCATAGGGTGTTGAAAGTGAAGTGACAGGTAAATATGGAAAAAAAGTGTTTTTACTTGTGTTTTTACTTTTTACCACACCAATGATATGCACTCAGAAACACAGGCTGTCATTAGACATACATGAGAAATTGGAAATACTTATAATAATATCAGAGACAGAGAACTTTTAATTGCTTCCTGAGGAGTAGCCTCCTTCAGCTGCTGAAAGATCAAAATGATTAATGTTTAAAAAACATTTTTAAAGGGGAATTAATGTAATCTAATAGTGAGATAAAAATAAAATTAAAATGGACATTCTACAGTTCTGAGGTAGTCATCACTACATTCTCTATTCTTAAAATTAAAAAGTTAAGTTTAACACTCAAAACAACTGTTTTAAGACCCTCTGTATGATCAGAAATACACTTAAGGGTACACTTGTAATGGTTGGGTTTTGGAGTCACTCATTCCCATTAATTTAACCTAACTCAAAATTGAATTGTTGAAGTAATAACTCAGTTGTTTTGAGTACACTTCAATTTTTGGAGCAGTTTAAGTATTGGTGACATAATTCCAGTTGACTGATGTCAGAGTAATTTGAAAGCGCACAATGAGGGAACTACCTGACTAAACACAATTTAACTTTAAGGAGAGAATGCCCAAGAAAATAATTTAGCTTCCAGATATTACATGTAAACTAATTCTAGCTATAATGGGCTCGACTTGGCGCCTTAAGTCACGTTCTCCGCTCTTCTCTTCTTGGGGATTATTAAGAAAATCTTTTAATTCACTTAAGGTACANGGTTTCCTCAAATGAATTGAGTAGCCACAACAAAGTTTGAAGTTGTCACAACTAGAATGTAATAATTTGCTTTAGTGGAAGAAAACTAAGTTAATGAAACTTAAGTGGTAGCATTGGTCTAAACAAGATGCATTTAAGTTAGTCTTACTTAATTCAGATAAATTCTATTAACACATTTTAATAAGTTACATATGAGTTCAAAATACTTCATAGTTTTAAGTTCAATGAACTGAATTAAATTAGTACTATTAACTTTATTTACCCAAGTTACCATAACAATACATATTTGAGTTCCTTGTACTTAGGTCAGATCATTTGTTATGCTTGAATTGTTTGAGTTAATAAACTTAAATGGTTTAAGGCAATCGGTTTCCTCAAACAGTTTGAGTTGAACTAACTCATCGGGTTTTACAGTGTTCATATGTTCCAAACAATCACAGCTTGACAAAGAAATGGCTACATATGCTACTTCAGGTAGAGCATCATATTTAGCTTTTATGTTGCAGAATAACTATAAAAGTGTTTGAAACATACGGAACAAGGGCAGAGAAGTGGAATATGCTGCAGGATTAGTTTGAGTAGCTTCCCTATGGACGTTTTTGACACGTTGTTTTGCCATGTTTGCTGTGACAACTGGAATCTATTGGAACTGTTGTGAACTTAGGCCAACTACAGCTGCTGTCCTCCATGATGAAGAATGCCACAAACCTTTCAGAGTCACCTTTCAAGCTTACATGGGGAGAGTATCTGATATTCAAAAGATAGATTTTCAATAGAGTGTTCCTTTAAGGAGCTTGTGCATTTCTCCCGATGGCAGGCTTGGAAGTAAATTGCTCACTCTGAAAGGTCAGGAAGCTACCAAGTGAAAACTATTGATTGGCCTCAGAATGACTGTTGCCCAGTATCACTCTTCTATTATTACTCTAATACTATTCTACATGGATCAACTGACAACAAGCTTTTTAACAATCATTCTTAAAAGACACGTCTGTGCATGTGTGGTCATGCAGTTGCTTATGTATCCATGTTTTGTCTTGTGGGTTTTTTTTTGTGCTTCCATGTGTTAACAAATGCCTTTCCCTGTTTCTTTATCCGTGTGTGTGTGTGTGTCTGTGTGTGCGTGCATGCACGTGTGCGTAGGCTATGCATATACGACAGGTGCAGCACTGCATGGAGAATTTCAGAATAAAACATGATAAATCTCCACTCCTTCAAGGTTAATCTCTATGAGGTGTAGGATCCTATATATCTCCACCATAATGAGCCATCAGCTGCCACGCTCCACAGACAAGAGCTGGGTGCGCAGATTCACTGTCAGAGCCACGACATGCATGTGTGTGTGTGTGAGCCTGTGTGTGTGCATGTTGTATTTCTACACTTGATGATGCTTAAAAAGTACTACGTCAGTTAAGGTTAATTTAGGCATAGATGTACACGAAACTAAACCGAGTGCTGCTGTACAACTACACCCTTTTGAAAGACAAAGAGGGTGCATGTGATATTGGAGTAGAAACGATAAAAAAAAGTCTGATGTGCGCAGAGTGGATAAAGAAAATGTTTTTATAAAGACAGAGAAGAAGAGAACAAAAAAAGGAAAAGTGGGTTCATGCTTTGGTTCTTAGAAAGAAGAGGGAGAGGCAGAAACTCTAATTAAGGATAAGAGACTCTTTCTGTCTCTCTCCTTTCTTTTGTGTGCCTCAGCAACTTTTACAGCACTTCTTTTTTTTTTCCCCTCTTCCCTCTTTTTTTCTCCTTTACTGCAGTGGCAAGCACATTCCCCCACTCTCTGTTCAATGCCTGCAGCATGGGAGAGTTCTGTTCAGCCTCCTCTCAGGGCACACACACACACATGCATGTACAGAAATGCATACAACCCACACACTTGCATTTGTGACTTCTGCATTTTTGGGCACGAATGACCATGCTCATGCTTAATCATGTGTTAACACAAAAAGGCACACACACACACACAAATATTACGCTGTGAAGTGCCCTGCTAGGCAACAGCAGGGGGTGTAGGGCTTGTGATTCCCTCTCTGATCTCTGGCTAATGTGTTTGTTTTCCGGAGAGAGTTAAGGAAAAATGGCAGAAGCGGTGGGACGAAGGAGGTAGGTAAGGAGAGATACAAAAAGATGCATTCGGACAGAGTGAGAGGGACAGAGAAAGAGGATGAGAGGGAAGGGAAGAGCAGGTGGAGGAGAAATCAGGGAAGTTGAGGCAGGAGAGGAGGGATGAGGTTGAGAAGTTTGGTGAAAAAAGGAGAGAAGAGGGGGAAAAGGAAAGGAGGAAGGAAGGAAGGAAGGGAGTCAGGCGAGGATAAGAGATAGATAAGATGCTGTGGATGTCTTAGCTAGGAGACTATTAGCATTCACACCCTGATGCCTTCCCCCTCATTCTCCCATCACTCCCTCTATCTTGTCCATCAGTTCCCATCTAAGCCTTTAGGGTGAAAGGTTCACTTACACACAGGCGTGCACACATAAACACATATAGCGCACACTCATTGTGTTAAACATGTGAGGGAATTCTCTTCACGTAATTTCCCTTTTTTTTCCTTAAATTGTGTCTTGTCGCTGGCTGATTGTCAACAATAGTGACTTCTCAACTGATGCGAAAATGGCCCTCACTCACTGACCTCATTCCTGCTTTCTATTGTTTCGAGGACATTTGCATCGTCAAATCATAAATCTCTCGCCGACTCGCTGATGAGCTGTTATGAATTACTCTGTGTCCTTCTTTCGCATCCATTATTCTATTTTTCTGTTTCCTCTGGGGCCAGATCTCTCATCACACCTTGGAGTAATAGTTTTGGAGAGACGAAGTGAATGTTTAGAGTGCAGTGCTCCCCTATGGATTGAACACTTGCAGTGTAACAACAGATAGATAGATTTATTCATCTATTTCTTTAAGAAAATGTTCTCTCTTTTTTTTTTTTTATACAAGTACCGTCTGTGCCGCACCCCGTGTGCATTTGTTTTCTTTTTTGCTTCAGTGAATTAGCTCTGCCTGGATGGAACAACATGCTCTTTCTAACTTGAGGCGTAAAGAAACCCAGACGCTGCCTATGGTCTCGCTGATGGTCTCACTTGTTTATAGTGTTTATACTAATGTCTCAAAATGGAAGTGGAGGTCAGAGATTGATGTACGCCCAGAACCTCTACTGTGCCACTCATGGACGTTACATCTCATACGCTATGAGATGATTAATCAGACAAAGCCTTTATAAGATCCTTAAGAAGATCCCTTTAGTTGACTGTCCTGATGCTTAGCAGAGGTGAGAAGCTGCACCGTGATCCAAAGGTCAAAGGTTTGGTCCGGAAACTTTAAATATCCTGTGAAAGTCTCGAGCCTGATTCTGTAGTTGTAATACACTGTATGTGGGCTTCAATGGCTTTCTCTGTTATTTTAAAACCAAAATCTTGCCACACAGGGTACTTAAAACATGACAAAGCGTCCTCAGTTTCATGTTGAACTGAGTCTGCCTTGTCACCTGCTATTGTCGTGAATTCATCCAGACTTACAAGGAACGGGATGAGTCAAGCTAAAACATTCGAGTCTCGCACTGTCGATGTTCCAATGTCCAGAAAAGACCTCTAAGACTGGCCCACGGCTGAAACCTCTTTTTATTTTTTAAAAGGCCATCCTCATCTGACGCCAGTGACCATCCTTAAACAGAGACAGGGATTATGATCTCCCTCCATATGCAGCCACGTAGCAGAATAACCACAGAACAACAGCAAATATCCCCAAAAACGGCATCTGTTTACATTAAAGTAACAAAGCCGTCTAGTTTTGAGGAAGTAGTGTCACATTATTATAGAGCCACAGTCCAAGTGAGGGGGGTGGCCGGGGTGGACGTGTTGGTCAACAAAGAATGGGACCTGTTTGTTTCCCGTTTCCTACCGGCAATCAATGACCACAGTCATTCTGTAATCTTAACCAACTCGTTGTTAACCATAGCACTGTCACATCATAAAACTGATTTATTTTGCAACAATTATTTCTAAGGCACAGACAAAACAATGTCGTTCTGCTGATACAAACAACATATTTTGTCATTTAATTTGGAGGACTTGGAACTTAGTGGGATGTGGTTAAATGCTCTATGAATAGCCAACATACAAAGATAGGCTAGTGTTTATGCGTGTAGAAAATGTTAAGGCTGGTCTCTGTGCATTATTTAGAATCAAACGAGAGAAATACATCAATCAAAAGATTATAGATTAGATTATTGTCATGACTTTATGTCATTTCCATTAAACAGATTGACAAACTCTGAGCAAAGAATGACCTGTATGATTTTTTATAGCATTAAATGTATGACTGAAGAGTATAAATCTACTGGAATGGCTCTTTCTGAATGGATTTCTTTTTGAGGCTCCCTGATATTTTTAATCATCTATAAAATGTGTCAACGTGTTTCATGGTTATTCCATGTTAATAATTTATTAATGTAGCACTACACACACACACACACACACACACACAGATGCAGACTCTGCTTCTTTGCACACAAATTCTAATATCTTTTGTCTTAAGGTAAAATCAAACACACACACACACACCTCTAAGACATGTTTACAGCTAATGACTGTTAATTGAATGATCAAATCAGTGTAATTAAGGAAGGTGATAACAGTGGTACATATTTATTTGACAATGATTTTAATTATTGGCACATTTACAGTCTGATAAGCTCATGTGGTGCTGATTCCACTCAGGCATGAAACTGAGGGTGCTGATGCTGCTTGTAAAGGTTTGTGTGATTGTTTTGGGAGAGGAGAGGAGAGGAGGAGAGGGGAGGAGAGAG
>LKNJ01002184.1:0-22392 GCA_002120245.1 Maccullochella peelii | reverse complement strand
GAGGAGAGAGGAGGAGAGGAGAGGGGAGGAGAGGAGGAGAGAGGAGGAGGAGAGGAGGAGAAAGGAGGAGAGGAGAGTTAAATACAAGCGAAGGAAGCTAAAAAGGCTGTAAGTGAAAAGGTTAGAGAGAGAGAGAGCGAGCCTGAGGAGAAATCAATAGACCGAATGTTGACATAACCTTCTACTCATCCTATATTAACCACACCCTTGTGGCCTGCAGTTGGGACAACACACACACACACACACACACACACACACAGGGTCGAGTGCACTCTGTAATGTATCATCCGGGAGTTCACAAGGGACTGTGAAGAAGAAGAGGGAACATGTGTTGTAGCTCGCTGACTGCTGTCTGTGTGCCTGTGTGCGTGTGTGTGTGTGTGTGTGTGTGTGTATGTGTGTGTGTCTTCCCCTCTGTACATTTACTGCAAAACATAAATATTGCTGTGATTACAGATGCTTCTTTATCTCTCTTATCCATTGTCCTTTCCATTTCCCGTCCTACACTTTCTTCCTTTTTCTTCCTTTTTTCTTCCTTTGTTCTTTCTTTTCCTTATTCCTCCTTTTCTTCCTTCTTACTGCACCTTATTCCCCCCTTCCATCATCACACATGCCATCTTATAGTCTTCTATGTATTTTTGTTCTTGCACTTCAGTATCTGTGTGCAATCTCTCAGTAGTTCTTTCCTCTCTCTCAGCTCCTTTCTTTCCTTTCCTTCATTACAAGTTTTCACTAAATCGCAAGCAAAACGATTTACTCAGGGCCTTTCCTTGAATACCTAATGCCTCGCACATGTTCATATATTATTAAACAGGATAATATATGAGCATCAGATGTTGCATTTCCATACTACAGTTTACATTAAGCTTACATACATTAAACCATGCATGTCTTTGGTGTTTGCCGCTATTCACAGGTGTAGTTACATACGCTGCTCCCAAAACTCTAGTCATTCTACAATCGACATGTCATTATGCCACATGCTCCCATGATGGTAGAGGAAGTGTGTAAATCTCAGAGTGCATGCTTAATGGGTTCATGCTTTGGAATGCAGATTTAACATAAATGTATGTGTGTATACTCATAAATTTAAGATATACTGTAAGTAAGTCATAAGTGACAAAAGAGCAAAATGTTTCCTTATGGCATGGGACATAAATCACTGTTTTACATAAAGAATACACACATAACATTGGCTTCTGTGAATACACACACAAACATAGAGCTAAAGTAGGTTAGTAGACGTATAAATTGACAGGAAGTGTAAAATCGTGGCCACATGTTAGAATGGACAAAAGCAGTCCAATGTAGTTGGACAAAAGGAAGAAATATGAAAAAGTGAAGCTTATTATGTTTCTCAGATTCAATGTGATTTTATGCTGTTTATAAAATGTCCACCAGTCAGTCTTGTTGCTGTTACCGACAGGATATTTTGTGCAATATTTGTAACAAAAAAGTCAGCATCAACATCCCAGCAATGTGATTTCAGCAGCAATCCTACAGGCTCTGGATTTTGCATCGCTTCAGGGGGTTCAGGCCAAAAAATACTGTATGTCTACATATGGTAAGAGCTGCTGTAGCAATTTGGAGAGCGGGACCTCACTATCTGCCAAGTACAATAAATACACAGGAATATGTGTTGGTGACATTGCTGCAGGACAAAACTGACAAGTCACAGTGACATTACTGACACATTGTACGGGAACAACAGCACTTAGTGTCCAATGGATGGAGACAGCAGACTATAAATATCACCCTACATATTTACATTTAACATGACGTCAATATGTGCATTCACACAGTGTGGCATAGGTGGTAGCTGTAGCAGAGCCTAATATTCTTTAGGTAGAAGACACAAATATTCCTCATCGAGCTCTCCTATGGAGATAAAATGTGATTACTGTAAGTCACTTTGGATAAAAGCATCTGACAAATGAATGTAATGTAATGAAAGTAACAATTCATAAAATGTCCGTATTAATAATTCTGTCTGTTACGATTATCTTTCCCTGACTGGTTTTAACACAAGAGTGAGTCATGCCATACATTACATGCCATACAGCTCACAATAGGAAGTGGTGTGTATCACAAGCAGCAACAGCAGGACATAATTGGAAGCATGTCCAGTGAGAGCTATCATTTATACATGGTTTATACAAATGCTTCAAATAACAATACAAGAATTTAGAAAAAGTATACATCAGTAACACAATTGAGACAAAAAGATTTTTTTTTTAAATGAAAACCTGCAACTGGGGACAAGGCAACACTGACAAACTGTGTGTCTGGCCAGCTAACAAATGTAAGTCCAAAACTCACCATTTAGCGGCTTTTTAGCCATTTTTCTCTGAGATCATCAACAAGAACGGTAACAACTCACGCATCTTAATTGCTGCCGCGGACAGGTTAACCTACCAGCAAATGCAGCGAGTTTGCATCCTTCTTTAACGACAAGATTCAAGGCATCAGAAACACTATCAACTCCACAATGCCAAACAAAAAAACATCAACACCGCATTCTCCCAGAATTAACATGGTATGACACAATTTAATCCCATTATTGACAAAACACTTGAAGAAATCATCTCCAATCTCAACTCATCCACCTGTTGCCTTGATGTTTTACCCACTAGTTTCCTTAAAACAGTTTTGAGCAGCCTGATGAAAGAACTAATAGTCATAGTTAACAGGTCCCTCATATCTGGCATTTTTTCAAAGGCTTTAAAAACTGCAGTCATTAAGCCTGTTCTAAAGGAGAATAGTCTACCATACTGAACAACTATCGGCCAATATCAAACCTACCGTTTTTAGGTAAGGTCATCGAAAAAGTTGTTGACCAACAACTTAGTAACTTTCTAACGTCAAACAATTGCTTTGATGACTTTCAGTCAGGATTTTGGCCCCACCATAGCACAGAGACTGCACTCAAGCAAAGTCTCTGTTTTAGTGTTGTTGGATCTTACTGCCACTTTTGACACTGTGGATCATACGATTCTCCTACAAAGGTTAGAACATTGGGTGGGACTCCCTGGAACTGCCCTTAAATGGGTCACGCCATATCTTCATGACAGAAAGTATTATGTCTCCACTGGAAACTGTGTGTCTGAAAAGATGGCCATGACCTGCGGGTTTCCAGAAGGGTCCTGTTACATCTGCTCCTGTGATGTCGCCCGCCACGCCCTCTACCTCCCATCCTGGGCCCTCCTCACCTGCTGCCACTCCCTGAATGGCTTCTCCCTCTCTCTCCCTGTGTGTGTGATTGTGTGAATGGAGACAGATGTGCTGGAGTCCTGTGTGTGTGTGTGTGTGTGTGTGTGTGTGTGTGTGTGATTGTTTGAATGGAGACAGGTGTGCTGGAGTCAGTGCAGTCCCACCAGCTGCAACCAGTTCTGTAATCAAGACCTCTACTTATACTCTGCTCAGCCACTTCCACGCTGCCAAATTGTAGCCACTACTAGTTAGTCTGCGTGTCCTGCTTTATTTTTTTTTTTGGTTTGGCACTACAAGTGATCCCTTTCACATTACACTGTAATTTCATTAGAGCAGCTTTACAAACTTTAGAATTAAACATGACAAGACAATGTCGTGTCATAGACCTTTGTCACAGCAGACATTTTGACTTGCCATAGCAGTAAAAGCACAGGTGCCACTAATAACATTAATGATGGCTCTGTTTAAGTGTTCCAGTTAGCCGTGACAGTGTGACCATGAGCCAGCATGAACAACACCAGGGCCCTGAAACTGAAGCAGCTAAATGGAATCCAGCCATCATTAATTTTATTATGTACGCCTGTGCTTTTGTGACACGTCAAAATGTTTCCTCAGAAAATCAGTGCTACGGTACCACCCACACTGTTTGGATGATAAATGATCCCCTGCAGGAGCAGACACACCCTTGCAATTAGCACCAAAGATGTCATCAAATGCTTTTTGCCATTCAAAGTGTGCCCTTTATGCTGATAAAAGTGCTGGTGGTACTGTGTGTCTGCCGTCTTTGACAGTAGCGTTAGATGGCATTCTTTGAAAGATCAGGGATGCTGCCCCCTCGCTGCACTGCATCTGAACTCGATACGTAGTGAGAGCCAGTGTTTGGTGACATTACTGTTGCATGGCACTTTCTGGAAGATTGCTGCTTTAATTAACAACAGCTGCAAGAGCCAGTTATAATGAGGGACTCTCTCAGACCTAATTACTCGGCTTTACTGTTGCACATACAAGCTGGCACACACACATGCGACCACACAGCTCCACACTTCAAACCAATTAGAGATTCAACATTTAGCCCCTCTTTCTATCTCTTCCTGCTCTCTCTTCCTCTCTAGTGTTTTCTTCTAATTGGTCGTCTTGAGTTCTGTGTCGCTCTGTATAAACCTACTATTTACTTTGGTTGCTGATATTCAGTCTTGTTCAAGTTTCAAGCTTATTTACTTGGAGTCTTGTCATACCCAGCAGGCTCTAACATTAAGCAGCGTCTGACACTCATGACTCACCCAGTATGTGTCACTATTTCTAAAAATTCCTTTTTACATCCTTTTACATTTTCATGTCTAGATAACTTTGCTTTCTTCTGTATAATTTGGCTTTTAATCCAATGAGCAGGCTGGTCCAAGTCAGTAAGATCAGATGTCCCATTAGCCTATCATATATTCTCTATTCAGTCAGCAATAGGGTCACCACACAACATTTAGAGGCATGGTATGCAGGAATCATTCTTCTTGTTGTTTTGTTTTCATAAAATGTTGCTGCCTGTAACTCAATCAGGATTCTCAATTACAGAAATGCATACAGTCAATACACATTGCATAAACAATGGCCAAAATGTTGTGCCAACATCAATATAAAGCCTTAACAGAGTTAACATTTGTTCGTTTCAACTATTTTTCAAAGGCTGGATAGTTTCTGTGTTTTGCGTCTTCTGTGGCAGGTATTGACTCACTGATTTGTTTACGCCTGTTGAAGGTCATTTCATTCATACTCATGCATAAATACGGCCCTCTAAATGTTAGCTTAGCCCTCTGATATTTAAGATATCTAATGGACTGTTCAACTCAGACATAGTCGGGATGAGTGTTGGTTCTGCTGTGCAGTAGTCTGCTGTGCTTGACCTTTTAACTCCCCTCTCACAATCATTAGAAATATACAGTAGGTACATGCAGAGAGGGAACACAGAAATAACTAGGACATAAAGTAATACACTAGAACATAACGCACTTGTGGAGTTCCTTCAATACCCTTATATTTATAATATTGTCTTTAACCATCTGTTTTGTTTGTGTATTTATTTAGTTTTTATTTAGTTTAATTTACATTTAAGATACAAGTTAACAGGATGGTGTTGTTTTACATAAGCACCTCCTTTGCTAATAATCTTCTATTCCAGCTGGCAGTCATATTGGAGGAGAGCTATAGAGCTAATTGATCTACAGCCCACTATCCTTAAAAATTACATTTTTATTGGAAGATTCCACACCTCACGATTTACATCCAGTGCCAATGCAAGTACATGCACGTTACAACCAACAAAGCTTAATCTGCTATCGAGACCAGCACTAAATCTCCTAATTACTGGGTCTCAATGTTGATCTCTAAGTCGTGGCATATACTGACTTACTTAGGGCAATCTCCACCATATTGAAATATAAATCAACATCAAAAGGCAAAAAAAAAAGGTAACGGGGGTAGTTAAAGTCACAATAAAACGGCAGTTAAAGTGTCTTTAGTTTCCATAATGTGACGGATCTTCCAGTAAAATGGAAAATGTGAGAGGGGTACACTATAGAAACTAATGAACAATGCTCTTTTGGAAATGTAAACAAAGTTTTTGCCAACTGACATCCAAACACTTCTGATGCACGATATCGCCCTGCCAGCTCATCTCATAAACTATAGACAGGGTAGATAGACAGGGTTAATCATCCCAAATCACATTTGATTGCATAAGTCATGTGTACACCCAAGAAGAATCATCAAAACTATTGTAACGTTTTACACAGAGAGAAAAAAAAAGGGATTTTTATATTAAAATTCTCAAAATTATGTTTTTGACATGTAGTTGGCATTTATCAAGAGATCACATGGACACAGGACAAGAACTTAGAAAATGTATTTTTTAATTTTACTGTGTCTTCAAGTGGAATTACTGTGGGCGTGTATTGAGTAGTTAATGTTTACGTGCAATTTTGTTTGTACTGTTGTTACAAAACTGTGTGTAGAAGGATCAAAACAGAAGGATCTGGTGTTCATTAAACTACTCATTAACATCTGAGCAGAAAATAATGATTAACAGAATTCTGAATTACATTATGCTTTTCAGAATTTATAATACTGGATACCACACACAGTAGTACATTGACAAATACCTAAATATAACTAAGTGTAAATGGTTTCACCATGTTCGCCTGTCTACAGTGATATGAACAGTGGTTTGAACACACCCTTGAATTGCCGCTCTAATCCAGATCATGTGACGGTATTTGTTCCCATGAAGGTGTTCTGGAAAAAATGTGATCACTATTATCATATTGTTATACTTTTAAGAGCATTCCCTTCACTTAGTGAATCTGAAACTCTCCCAGTTCCACCTCCTTTCCACTATTGATTGTCTTTCATCTGCCCAACACTGCATTTAAACCACACTTAAGGCACCTAAATGGTTCAGAAAGCTCACTTCTGTGGGTTGTGGTTTTTAAGATGAAAAAAAAAAAAAACCTCTGACGCTGCATTCTGCCATGGCTTCAGGAGTGGGATGAGAAATATCCCAATTAATCAGTATAGCGGGGGGAAAAAAAGAAAAATAAACCCTTGAGTCAGGTCCACTCCACGTCCCCTTTAATCAAATCCACCCCAACTTCCCTTTAATCACAGCACTTTTCTCTAATGCTAAATACTAAATAAAGCCTGGAGGGCACGAGGGGCCGAGGGGGCGAGAAAATCCCCGGGAGATGGTCTGTCATCAGTTGAGCTTGTTACTGGAGTGGAAAATTAACCACTTCATAGACACCTGACGCAGAGATGGAGCGAGGTAGAGACGTGGGTCCATCGAGCACAGACAGTACATCCTGACATCTGTATGCATTGCAGCACCAGCCCTAGTTAAAAATCACGCATTTGTGCATTTTGTGTATGCTCACTTTTTTTTCGGCAATAAGCCTCTTCCACTAACATCCCAGCCTTACTCCTCTCTCTCTTTTGCTCTCTCTTTCTCCAGTGCAATGAATTAAAAAAACTGCTAAACGAACCATATTTGTTGATTAGCCGACATCTTGTTCTGTCTGTATGCATTGTGTTTCTGTCACTCCAAGGTCTCTTCCTTCCAAGAATTTTGAAAGCAAGACAGGATCTCTGCAAAAATGACGTGTGTTAAGACTTCACATCCTCAAGTCCTGCTTTTCTGTATGGCTTTACTCCATCTCAATGATGAAAGCTCTGGCAATTGGCCCTTCGTAGCAAGAATTCTCTCTCTCTCTCTCTCTCTCCCTCTCTCACTTACCACCAGCGTCCTCATTAGAGCTTCCTGCCACTTCAGCACTTTGTATCCTGTCTGGTTTTAGCAGAGCCAATTTAAATGACTTGCTTGTAGATTTGAATCATTTATGGGTGAAGTTTGGCATTTGTGAGCCATCCCAGGATTTCCCATGTAACTCAGTAAATGTATATGGTGATAAAATGCTTTTATTTTTATATGCACGTAACATGTATATCTGACAGGTTTTGACTCTATTTTCTGCTTTTTCTTCTTGAACTGCTGTCTCTGCATCATGTGAGTAAGAGAGGTGTAACTGTGACAATGTTGTATCTCAGCATTCATGTCACCAAGACACATGATTATGATTCCCAGGTTTAACTAGTCAGTCCTTTCCATCTCCGTGTCTCTGCTTACACTGTGGAAATTGTTGTGAATAGCGTCAATAGAGAGCTATTCAAGTGACAAGTTCATGAAAGGATAGAGCTGAGCCATTGCTCTCATTAAATAATCAATACGTCACAGGAGGACTGACACCAAAACCAATTTCATATCTGTGAGAAACAGCTTAGTACAAGCAAAGCACACTCTAGTGATTCAGTTTAGATTTACTTATTGTAATGTTACTTAATTTACTATAATGTTGGGGTACTCGTAAAAGGAAGATTGGAAAAAACACCCATGTCTTTCAAACTCCATGCCCCCATTTGCAGATTTTCCATTTCAAATGTTAGACTAGCCAAGACACCCATGTGACGTCACCAGGGTTATTTTCTCTGACTTTGATTCCTTTTGGTTGATAAGTCTATGACCTCAGATAAGAGTAACTTAAACCCCCCAGAGAATCTTGTTTTTCCTGATCTCCAGTGGTTCAACTTTTTACTTTGCTGCAGTGACATAGGAGTATACTCCAGACAAACAAACACCTGAATGAGTCATGTTCATAATAGTTTCTCTTCCTATTGCACTTTATACCTTCTCTCTGTGTTTTTTCTGGAAACTCTGTCCTTCACTGTTGCCCGGCCTTTATCCCCCTCCCTTTTTCTCTGTTGGGAAATGAATCACTGTTAAAGTTTAGTGTGTACTTAACCTCTGCCCCACCCATTCGCCACTGTTTTCTATCTCTCTTTCTTCTCACTCTCTCTCCCATTCACACAGACGAACTGAGTCATACAGAGTAGACACAGAAAGCAATACACACATTTGCAGCGTACATGTAGACACCCAACCGAAAACTTGTCTCTTTCCTACAAGTGATAAAAATTGTGTGCGGCACGTGTCTGCGTGTATCCAAATCACTCTGTTAATGTGGGTTTGTGTCTTTGTGTGTGATACTGTAATTTACAGGGCATAGTTCTAATTTTGTCATCCCATTGTGAACGTGTCACCTCAGTTTTTCCTGATGTTGTTTATGTGCGTGGGTCTCTGTCTGAGTATGCATGTGTGTGTGGGCTTGTTTAATCTGACGGTGCAAATGATGTTTGACGTTAATGAAATGTTTAATGAAGCCATGGCCAGAGGGCAGGTGAGGGGAGCCACATGCACATAAACACGCACACACTTACACCCGCACACCTACATACACAAATGCAAGCGCATGCATGCACACAAATACACAGATGGACGTGTGTGCATGTGCACAGACACCTTCTCACACACACATGCACGCACTAGGGCATTATAAAAGGTCCCTGTCACACTGAACAAAGGTGACAGAAAACCACCGTCTCTGACATCCCTTCCACTATCCCTACATCCGGAGACTGGCAGCATGAAGAAAACAAAAGCATTGGTTTTTGTTTTCTTCATGCTGTCCCCAAAATGGGGACGTTTAGAAGCAGACATCTTAAACCTGCAGACGTAAAACCAAAACTATCCTTATGTTTTTTGGGTTTTAGGTGAACTGATGCTTTAATTTGAGTCACAAACTTTTTCATGCTCCCATTCAAATATGTTCTGTTTTGCTTGCAGATGTATTTAGCACTGTTTTTAACCTTTCACACTGCCTGGGCTTGGAGGGTCAGAGTTCTATGATTTGCAAAGTGCTGAGCAGCTGGAGAGCAGCCAGGGGCTCCTCAGGCATGGCAGCTTTGGGTTGTCTGTAGCAGCAGCCCGCAAATCAGGTCCTCGAGGCCACAGTGCTGCTGGGTTTTAATTCTGCTGAGTTATTTTTGTTTTGACTGTCGAATCAGGGTCTGGTTAGACCTGGACGACACAGAATAAAAAAACAGCAATGCACTGAACCCTAAATACTGTATTTGAGAATCAGTTGTTCATAAGGTCTGATGACTGAAGGTGATTGGGACTTGTTCTCAGGGCCTAAGATTTGCATCAGGAACAAAAGCAGCGTGGTTATGAAAAAGAATGCATGATACCAAGGCTAATTACCAGTTTCTCTATGCTGCACTTTTTTCACAGTGGATATACTTCTTCACTTGCCTGCTATCAAAAACTTAATTTTTTCTTCATTGTTCAGATGCATTGCTATAAATTAAAGGCTCAGTTTTGAGAATAGGTGACACATATAACCAAGACGATGTTCCAATTTACAAATCTGCAAATGCATGCTCCAAATGGTGACCTGCTCTCGAAACTCCACAAACTGTACAATCAGCAAAATCGCATACTGATGTCTAAAAGGAAAATAAAAGTCCTCGCCAAAGACAAACGCACAGTACAACAAATCAAAAGTTCACATCGGCACTACAGATTGATGCAACCTCACATTGTCAGATTTGACAGTGTAACGGTTTGTAGCCCCACCTCGAGTTCACACACATCTGCAATCCACAGCTGGATTTCCTGCACTGTCTGCTTCCATTTGCGTCTCTTTACATTTGTTGTGGTACTTATTGAGCTAAAAGTTTTGTACATCAGCATATTCTCACACAGCGAATGGGGTGACACAGCAAAAACAGATTTCCCTTCATTGGGAACAACACTGAAAATGAGACTCTCAGGTGAAATCTGCGCTTGTGTTAGATGTTTTGCACACTGTGTGAAGAGAACCAGAAATGTCTGCATCGGTGAGCATCACTCATCCAATCACAACATGTAGAAATAAATGGTTAGAGTAACTAGGTTGTGATTTGAATGCAGTGGTGCAAGTTTAAGGAAAACAGCTACTGGCTGCTCAAAACGTCACCATTAGTTTCCAGATACAGTAACACCCAAAGGAGTTTTTCCTTGCTCTCAGTTGAGGGTCTAAGCTTGTTTTCATGTATTATTTTCATAATGTGAGCCTGAGTGGAACAGAGAATAACAGCTATATAAACAAAAATTGCTGGAGGATTTCCAGTTTGAATCCAGTGTGTGTGTGTGTGTGTGTGTGTGTGTGTGTGTGTGTGTGTGTGTGTGTGTGTGTGTGTGTGTGTCCTCCCCGCCTTCCCCCATGTTGTTTAGGTGCCAAGAGTGAAGCACTTAGCTCTGAACTGCTCCAGCTGAGCTACTTGTTATTAACAGTGAGGTGAAGCTCCCAGGTGTGAATGTGTCAGTCTATGGGTGTGAAAAACAAGCTACATGCTCAGCAAACCTTGCCTGAGTAAATCAAATTTTAGTAAAAAAATAAAAATAAAAAAACTCCTGTGGGGAAATGTGCTTTGGAAATGTGCTAGTAGAAGATCTTATTTGTCTTTGCAATCAGTGTCAGCAGCACTGTGAGTGCAACCTTAAAGGAAGGTGGAGGTAAAGACGAGACTGTATAGAGAATAGGTTTTGAATCACGAGAAAATGACCTATCGCAGTAAGTGCATTTACCATGAGACCATCACACACACACACACCTAAATATACACAAAGGAGAGAGAGGCAGTAAGAGAGTGCTGGGAGAACACAAAAAGAGCGAGCGAGATAGCAAAGCGGGGCAGGTGGGAGGAAAGAGAGGAGATAAGACTGATAGAACAAAAAGTAGTAAAATGCATGTAGAGAGGAGTCATTAATCTTTGAGATGCCCCTTCCTCTCTTGTTCTAAATTGCCTGCTATATATAGGCTGTCGTCGGGGCTGCACCCGGGTGTCGAGGATGTTCTCATTGGTCCAGAGAGAGATCAGAGGTCAAGTGATTTAACTCCAATCGCAGACTGTGTGTCTCCTTTGTGTGTGTGTGTGTGTGTGTGTGTGTGTGTGTGTGTGAGAAAGAGCGAGAGAGAAAAAAAAGAGTGTGAAATGATTTAACTCCGCTCTGAATGTGTATCTCCTGCGGCTTCATTATCCAAGCTGGAGAATCACACACTGAGGCAGCAGAATCACCTTTTAATGGGACTATTTTCAGCAAAAAGGAAACGAATGAAGTAAGGCAACACACACACACACATACAAGTGAAATAAGACATTTGCAATCAGCAATAATGCAACCTATTCTTCAGAAAGGCATCAGTGCATCTTTTCAGCTAGTTGCGCTGTTAGTAAACTAACTAGTTGGTTGTGCACATTAATTCAGTGGACACTTTTGCCCCAAAAATACAACAGAATTTGTCAAGTACAGTGGAAAGTCACCATGGATATTTACAAAGCAACAGGTTGCAACAGGACTGTTTCTTTGCATTTTCTTGACTGACAAACATTGTCAAGTTAAAGAAAATCACACTTGGGGATCTGCGTAAATGTAGAATGTAAATAAATACTGACAATTACATGTAAATGCATATGGGAGGATAACCTATTGTACTTTACAACACAAACATAAGACAGGGTGGGGAATTAAAGGCCAGGCAACTCCTCACAAGCGGTGTCATTTATTCTGGATGATGAGACGAGTTCACCAAACTTACTGCACTCATCATGAATCATAATCGTGTTGTCCCGCCCTAACAGATGCAACAAAACTCACAGGAGGGTGAGGGAGATGTCAATCATACACCCACACGGTCCTGAAAAGATGCCTAATCAGTCAAAACAAGTGGAAACACCTGTGTAGGTGGACTGTGTAGGGCCTTTAACTTAATGACTCATCTGCATAGGGTTTACATACCTATACCTAAATTAATAACGGACTGATAATGAGTCATGAATATCTGTTTCAGCATCACTGCAATCATTGGGACTACTTTCTACTGAAGAAATATCCCAATTTATGTTACTTGGAGAGAAGAGCACACTGTTTCTAGAAAGAGATCTTGCGATTGATATTTTTAAATGAAATTGTTCAAGGATGTCTTTCATATTTTAAAATAATGAAAACGCTGAATCTCATTGTCTCATAAATGTCCAGTAGGTTTGAGGAGCCGACAGCTCGTACAGTCACTTCCTACAAGGAGAATTTTTTAAATTTTTTTGAACAGCTGCTACAAATGAATTTCAGGGAGTGAAATCCACACAGAGGCTTACAAAGTTTCCAACTCCCTCATCAGTGTCAAACGTCGGTTCCATGCCAAGCTCGGGCTGCCAGTGTCCTTAAGGGACAGACGTTGTCACGACAACCAGAGTGCATGTGAAGGCCAATCAGATGAAAACCCCCGGCCCACGTCAGGTCCCATGATGTCTGCGCTTCACTCGCAGTAAATTGTTTGTGAGTGAGTGTGTGTGTGTGTGTATGTGTGTGCATGTATGTTGGGTAACAGCACGCCTCCTGGCTGTGGTGTCCATCTTGGCTGTGTCATCGTATGCTGACCTGTCTCTGGAGATGGTATATGACACCCCTGTCTCCTCTGCCTGTGTGTGTCTGTTTTATGTGACATTAACACTTTTCTAGACTTCTGGTGCGTTAAATTGTCTCTCCATGGTTAAAAAAATTTGTGATTTTGCGCAAATTTATACAATCTTATGTCCATGTGTAAGTGTTTTTTGTGTGTGTGTGTGTGTGTGTGTGTGTGTGTGTGTGTTCCCAAGCCTGCGGGACCTGTGGAAACTGGCTGCCTGTTTGTTTTGTGGTTGTCATTGATTATGTGGACGATGATGTTGCTTTAATTGCATCTATGAAAATGTATCCTGACAGCATGACTGTGTGTGTGCGTGTGTTTGTGCTTGCGTGCCTGTGGGTATTATTCTTCTTTACACGATGTGGAAAGTTTGCTCCTTATTTGACCTCAAAGACTGCAAGGCAAAAACTAGGACACCACAGTAAGAACACATTAACACACACGCACACAACCACAGACACACACACACACACACACTCAGCAAATTCATATCAATCTGGCTAAAGCACATTGAGACACAATAACTTGAACTCAGAAATCATCATTTCACCCATTTCATAGTGGTGTCATATTTATTAATGACAGCTACGCATTTGTACCTAGAGGTCCTGATTCAGAGCTTAACAGGGAGATTCTGACATCTGAGATTCTGACATAATTTACACTTGATTAGCAGATACCTACAGTAAGTAGCTATTAGTAGGGTCGCTGAGAATGATAAGACAAGATCATTTAGAGTCAAGACTGTTTCCAGTGTACACTGCATGGCAAAAAGTATGGGGACACCGGAACATTAAACCCAAATGTGATTTTTGAACATCTGATTCTGAAGACCATGGGACTCCACTCTCCTTGGACGGCTCTCCTCCAAATTTTGGAACCTGGCTGCAGGGATTTGCTCCCATCCAGCCACATGAGCATTAGTCCCAGCGAAGTCAAGTTCTTCCGCACCAAATCTGTAAAACCATGGACCAGGCTTTGTGCAATGGGGCATTGTCATGTTGAAACAGGAAAGGACCCTCCACAAGCTGTTGCTAAAGTTGGCAGCACATCATTATGAAAAATACCTCAACCAATAGTACACAATAGTACTCCATATATACTATTTGATAGCAGTTGTAAATGCATCCAAAAAGCATTAGAGTGTTGAAAAGGTTTAAATGCATTCGTCTCTCCGAGGCACATACAAAATCTTTTCTCTTCCCAGGTGTAACTACATCCCCTGTGATAAGGGCAGCTGAAGTGACGCTGAAATGCACTGAATGAAAACTAGTTATTCTCCTTGTCACATTAAAGCCACAGGACATAAGGCAGCTCCAGCAATTTCAACACAACCGTCTCACAGAGGGCGTAACGTGATGTCGTAGCATTTTTTTGATCCCTGATCAGTTCAGCCACTGGGTGATCTGTGTGGGTGAGGAAGAGATGCTTTGGCTGAGCGTGCATAGTGCCAAGGGTTTCATTTTGTAGTTTGGCTGTCTACAGCAGATAATATCAGGACCAGCTGTCATTTCAGCAGGTGAACATGTCAGTCGCAGGCTGACAAGTTGAAGCTTGTTCATATCTCCTTATCTTACAATCCCTCCTCCCTTCTACCTTCTCTCCTCCCTTCCTCCCCTTCTTTTCGCCATTCCCGCTCTCATCCTAAACTCTTCTTCTACACTCATGAAAACATTCTTGTCCACGCCCCTGCAATCCAAGCTCTGCATGGAGCTTTCAGGGCTTATCTCCTTCAAGGACAATAAACCTATAAACCAAGTCACACGCCAAACAGACACTATCCTGCATAAATATGCACAGCTGAACATACACATTCAAGCATGACTCCTCACAATGAATTCACACCATCTCTTACACACACAAACACAAATATGCACACGTAAACATCATCAAGCACATGCAGCCGTGTATGTATGCATGTGCTCACACACCTGCACCACTACTGCCTCCTAATGACCGTCTTGCTCCCTTCTTCCTTTCATCTTTTATGTCATTATCCAGCCTGCGCTCCACTGCCTCACTTTTCCTCCATTTTCTGATTGTGTGTGTGTGTGTGTCTACATGATAACAAATACTCCTCTGGCTCAAGATTCAATGTGTTCGTGTTATTTGTTTTTTCATGTTTCAAGATATGTATTTGTCTTCCTCTAAGACATGTTCCTTCAGATAACTATTCTGCAGATTTTTTACAACTTTTTCTGTATTTTCTCTCTGTCTCTCTCATGCTAGAGATGGTGAGTGAAAGGGGAAGCAATGGAATTACCTAACCCATCCTTACACACATCAACCCCTGTCAGGCTATAGGTGATTGGCTGCATGTTCTCACAGCGGCGGGCTGCTGTTGCTGCTCTTGTTCTTGTTGTCGAAGCTGTTATTTTAGTTTTCATTTGGATGTAACCTTCTGGGGATGTTGAGCTGAATCAAATATTCATGATAGCAAAGAAAGGAAACATCAAACTCTACGGGCCTACTTCCAGCACCACAGTGTGTACACACACACACACACACACACACACACTTACTGTGTGGTAGGGAATAGAGAATGAGAAATAAAATATGCTTAAACAGAATTATTGTGTGTAATCCTTGATTTTAACCCCTGTATGTGAGCTGATTAGTGTTTAGACATTATAGTCATTCTGTGACTGTGGTTTCTGAGTCTTAAAGGGGGAAAATGCAGGATATTTTTTGGTTCCTTCTTCTTCCTGCATACGTGATAAACTGGAATAATGCTTTATAATAATAGTTTGGGTTTGAAATGGGCATTTTGTTCACTCTGGTGTCACAGACTTGGTTTTCTTAGCGAAACTACAGAACTCAATCATTGGTCTCTCCTCTGTTTATTATCTGTCAAGAAACCCAGCTTAACCTTTTGATTTCCATGTCCATGTCTCTTTGCTCAGAGTAGCTGAAAAAATATGCTTTTAGATACAACGTTTTACTTTTGAAAGCTCGCTTCTTGAAATATTAATGCAAAGTCTTGTCAAACAAGGATGTTGCATTAACATTCTTAACAGAGTCGTCTTCGTAGCCGGCTGCTGCCCACTACCTCTCTTTTCTCCCATGCTTGTGTTGTACTTTTTCAAAGCAGGGTATGGCAGGATTAAAATGGACCACCAACTTTTTCCCTGTGGCATCAGAAGAGCTCCATTTCAAAAAATAAGATACAGAATTAACAACTCAGAGGGGATACATACTTTCAAAAAAGAATAAGGCTCACAAAATTAAACACAACAGGTAACTCAGGAAGTCAGCAAAACAAATCTATAAATAAGATTGTTTTTAGTTTCATGTGCATGTGGAGGGAAACAATAATACATAAGCTCCAATATTTTATAAGACACTATATTAACATGCAATTCAACAGCCCTGTAATAAATGCTATCAGTCTCAGAGATGTGCTGATTCAATTGGTCATTTTTGAGGTTCTGCAGTTAGCAGGGCTATAAATTTAAGACTTAAAGCTAATTATTCGTACTAAAACAGCATCGATTTCATCCACACTTGTCACACTGCCATTTTTGTGGGAATTGTTCTGTCTTTATTTTTCTGGCCTTCAGAGCTCTGATTGACTCAGTTGTGGCTGTGAGCATGAGCATAACACCAGATCTATTTGAATAGCTGAAAGAATCTGAGTCGTGAGCAAAGATCCAGCAATCTAGAGCCCAGCTACGATTTTGAAGTTGCAGAAAATAAGGTAGACAAATAACACTATGTCACACATATAGTCATGCCTGTAAGACAAAGGGTATGACATTAGTGTTTAGTGCAAAAACACTCATTTGTTGCATTGTCTGCAGTCCACCAAATGTTCCCAAAACTACGCTGTGATCCATTCCTGTGTGTGATCCTTTCTCTCTATCTTTCTTTCTCCCTCTGCATGTGTAAAGTATGAATGTGTGTGAGTGACCTATCCTCATTCTCAATTATGAATATGGCCTATATTACAGCCTAATGCAGCCCCAATGGATTAACTGCGGCAGTGAAAATCAAATTCGTAGTACCAGTGGCTCAAATGGCTCACTGGGTGGCTGTAAAAGATGTACTGGAGCCTGAAGCCTGATGCATGCTTAGAAGAATTACCATTTCCTGTCCCACACACACACACAGCCCTATACATTACCACACGTGCACAACACACATTAGTTATGTACACAACCTCTGTACACTCTGTTAATGTTTTGCAAAACACATACACATAATTTCCTCAAATGACCAATGCTTTTTAACAAATTAGATTTTTCAAAATAATTACATCCGCATGTGTTAAATTGTTCCAGAGCCTGAATGGAGGGGGTGCAAGAAAAACAGAACAAAAAGAAATTTAAATGAAAATGAGTTGGAATGTGACTTACTCAGCAGCTAAATGATGTGTGATGGCTGATATGTGAAAAGATGTGTTGGCTAAACATGTTCAAATCAGTTCAAAAAGGATGAAAAGACAAGGAAAGCAAATTTGTTTGTGAAAAATACCAAAGCGTGTCTATGAGCAGACGCGGGAGTGTGTATGCATGTCACTATATGTGTGTGTGTGTGTGTGTGTGTGTGTGTGTGTGTGTGAATAAGAGATAGATCGTATGCGTGCATGTGCAGGTAAAAGGTGAAATGAGACATGTAATTCAGGATTTCAGATGTCCGGAGTTGTTTATCCAGTTACTGTAAATGCTGTGTTGTCGATGGTCAGCCTGTCACTCCAAATCACTTGCTCTAAAACACACAGGCACATGTAAAAACACACACACACACACACACACACTTCCCTCACACATTTCCTTACCTATCTCTACAGATGATGACATTATCAAGCCATTAACACAAGAATAAGGCATACAAATGCAATATATGCCCCATTAAAAAAACATGAGAGCCAACTTTGAAATAGTTCCACTTATAGACAGCTGCACAAACAATATATAAATATACAGTACACACACACACACACAGCCCCCATTTTGAACCAGACTTTGAAGGTAGTGTAGGGGCTGTTTCAAGTTGGATTGAAGCTCTTTTCACATCCAAGCCAGATCAGAAAGAGAGGAAGAGAAAATGACAGAAGAGGAAGAGAAGAAAAAGATCGAGTGTGTGTGTGTGTGTGTGTGTGTGTGTGGTGGCTGAGCATTGCATCGCATCGGAGAACCCCAGTTGCCTAAAAGAGAGTGAGGGAGAGAGACAGAGAGAGAGATAACAGCTCCTTTAAAATAACAACCATAAAAGATTGATATGCTGCTAATTCAGCTGCCAGCAGCTCCTCTGGCCATCAACCCCCTCTGGAGCCATGTTTGACTGCACACTAAATAGACAATGCGAACTTGCACACACACACAAACAAAAACTTTGGTGAGACTCAAGACTTTTTTTCAACTCCAAATTGAAAAGAGAATAAGACTACGTGGGCTGAATCTGAAAATGCGAAGCATTTGTGAAGAAGCAACATGTTTCCACAGCACGTTTTCAGGTAGTTTTCTTAAAGATCTATGTTCACACTGAAACGAATAGTTTGACATTTGGGGAAATTTGTTTATTCACCTTCTTGCCAAGAACTACAGTACGTGAGAAGATCGATACCATCATATCTGTACGGTCAATTTTGAAGCTACAGCCAGTAGACGGTTAGCTTAGCTTAGCATAAAGACTGAAAACCCCATGCCAAACAGCTAATCCTATGCTTCTGCACTGAGATGTCATCAAATCACTATTTTATGATTGCAATGTTGTCTGACAAAATAAATATATATACAGCTTAGTAGCAACACCTGTAGCGTGTGACTGGCTGTAGTGACATTACAAATGACCAATCACAGAGAAGCTTAGAGGCAACAGGCCTCCCTCCCCCTTCTGTCTGCCCCCTTACTGAAGAGGTAACACATTTGGGAGTCATTTTCCCACCCCACTCCTTTCACCTTGTACACCACCTGCTATTGCAAATGTAACAATTTGGAACAACTGAACTCCAATGTATATACCAGGCAGTAAGCAATAGTTGTAAACAAGCCATTACAGAGGGTTTCTCAAGGACCATGGACAAAGAAATCCTAATTGCATAAATAGCATAACCTGATTAGAAATGACTGACTGTGCAGATGTTCAACCTCAGGCAGGTATGCATGACCGTCTGGCGATGGAAGTAACTACTGTCAACAGCCAAATACACAGAAGCTGATGAGTAAAACAGCTGCAGCTTAACATTTGGCCACACTGGTGCCGTGGCTCTAGGGATGGCAGTGTTGGTTCATTGCTCTGTTCACTGTTTGTTGCTCCAACAGTGTTGTCCAGAATGATATATCTCAACAATTGCTAAGCCTCGTCCTCCTTAGTTACTGTTGCTATGTCTGTCAAGCTTTCCGTCCACATAATGCAGTTTCCAGAACTAACGGTGTCAGATTTACCTCTCAAATTTTTTAGCAATTTTTGAAACAATGGGTTCAAACAGAGCTAGACTAAAGCCGGCTTCTCGTTTCTAGCTAACCGTTGATTTTTTAGGACAAAATCACAACTCTCGCTGGCAGATTTCATGAGTTATAGGTAGCTAATTACTGTAAGCTAACATTAGCTCCGTGAGTTGGTTAATAACACAGAATCCGGCTGAATTTTTTATGTTTCCAGCTGCCACAATATGCTGTTTTTAATGTAACCCCACAGATTAATGTAGCATTAGTTATTTAATGATGTGCTCCTTGGCTTTGGAAGTAACACTTGGTTGCTACTGCAGGTAGTAAGCTAGTTAGCCTGGTATGCTATTTTTGCAGTTTACGTTAGAGCGTACAAACCAATCAAACCAATCCATTTCTTACACTTTTTCCCTTGTGTTTTTGGTTACTACAGGCCCATGGACATCGCTCTGGCATGTGAAAAAATCCAAAGCTTGACAGGCCTGCTGTGCCCTGTTATGGTTGCTAAGGCTATGAATGGACAATCACAACCTCTAGGGACATACACAGTCCCCAGATAACATTATTGATTTTGGTGATCCCGTAACTTTTTTTAAGCTTCTGAAACTGTTGATACGTCCTGACCTTTATAACACATGGGTAAATCAAGATGAGAATATGAATAAATAATGTGCATAAATAATCTCAAAAACAGAAGGTGACTCATGCGTGAAGGATTTGGTCCTGGTTTTAGCTCCATTTATTGCTTCTGTGTTTCTACAGTGTGTGTGTGTGCGTGTGTCCATTTGCTTTCACCTGTTCCAAGGTCCCTGTGTCCTTAAGATATTGTTATATGTGTGAAGTAGGAAAATGCCCTTATAATTTATCAAATTTTTACATTCACACCATTTTAATGAAAGCTGTAGAGAGCTGCAGAATCACTGCTTTCATAGAAGCAACCCTGAAATTTCATGGGAGAATGGAAGTAGGACATTCAACGTGTTTCCTTATCATCAAGGTACTAATTTGAGGATAAGCCTTGAAATGTCATTTATACAAACACATACACACACACTCAAACACACAATAAACCATCACGCCTGCACCATTGGCTGGCCTGGCATGCCATATCCTGTTAAGCATCCCCCTCTAGTGTTACACCATTAGAATGCAATGGCAGTTATACAAAGCGTGAAGTGCAGCAGGGCCATGTGAGATCAGGCTGTATCCTTTCATCTGCCTGTCTGTCCATTTTCATCAAACAAGATATATGACATGTCTTACATATCTAGATGGATGCCTCAGTGTTGCCTGGTGAAAGTGAAAAGCTTTTCTTTTGTGAAAAAAGAATCAAAAGTGGTTTGTTTGAGTGAGAGCGTGTAACTAAAAAAATAAATATACTTATTTAGGTAGGAATCTGGGTTATAAGGATACAATCCTATGGCCAGACAAAATTGTTCTAAATCCCACATACATTTGTAATAAATGATCAGTTCTATGAAGTAATTGACTAAACAATGGTTCATTGCAGGAAAATTCCAGCCATAGCTTAGCTTAGCTTAGCTTAGCGCAAAGACTGAGGGAAACAGCTAGCCTCGCTCAGTCCAAAGGTAACAAAATCTGTACCTCAAAATACAGCACCTCTAAAGCTCACTTATTAACACGTTATACCTCAATCCATACAAAAACCGAAGTGTTGCGATTTTACGGGTGGTTATGTGCTGGACTATTTCTTGATGGGAGCCGTAACTTCCTGGAGTCTCCACTGGTTACCTGGCAATCTCACGATGATGACAAAACTTCAGGAAATAACTGAGTGGATTTTGTTACCTTCAGACTGAGCAAAGCTAGTCCTGTTTCCAGTCTGAATGCTACGCTTAGCTGACTTGCTGCTGGCTGTAGCCGTATAAGTATATACAGATATGAGAGTGGTATCTCTCATCTAACTCTCTGCAAGAAACCGAAAAGGCTTCTTTTCCAAAATGTTGAACTATTCCTTTGTGTCACCGTGTGCACATTCAGTACATTTGGATGTGTGGTGTGATGAAGTGTGTATCTCTCTGTGGCAAAAATTTGAAAGTCAATGTGGGTGTACAAGCTGGTAACTGTGAGAGTCTCTCCAAATATGCCAAACCTGCTTGTGTGTTCATATCTGTGTGTGCACAGATGTGAGTGTAGAGATGTGTGTGTGTCAGTGCACCTCGGAGTGAGTTACGCTAACAAGGCTCCTACTCTGCTGACAACTGAAAGGAACCAGGGGAGAAACACAAGGTGACAAAACAAACAGCAGAGGGGACAATCCCCACATGTCACACAGCTGGCAGCAGGCTCCGCAAACTGCTTTAATGTTGTCAAATCAAGTTTTAAAGCTCCCACCCACCAACACACACACACATTTGCACTTAAAGTACTAGAAACCAGGAATTTGATCTCTTACTTTGTAAGACTGTTGAAAGATGGGACAAAGTGGCAAGGCACAGGTGAAGTGGAAACACTAGCAATGTTATTGATCAAATCACACTAATCACCAGCCAAGACGTGGAGAATCGATCTGATCCATCTTATTTTTTTCCTGCAGTGACATCTGCTGCTAATAATAGCTAAACTGCAAATAGTGTCCAGTCTGCTCATTTAGCGAGCGTGACATATTTGAACAATATCAAGAAGCTTTACCAGCCTCTTAATTATTAAGTCTCCAAAGATTACCTTTTAAACGTTCTTTTTATTTATCCTCCACAACTCTTACAAATGTACTCTAGTACTGTTTTTACCTTTTTAATACTGTCATGGCGCGTCCTACACGCGCTTGCCCTTGCCCATAAAATCTCCGGCCACGTCTCTCTCTCCCACTCTCTCTCTCTCTCCCACTCTCAAATTATCAGGTTCACCTGGCTGCACTCTGGACGGAGGGGCGGGTCCTTCACCTC
>LKNJ01002183.1:5357-73282 GCA_002120245.1 Maccullochella peelii | reverse complement strand
AGGCAAAATATAAGTGTAGACATCGATGTGTTGAGTTTGACTCATGCAGATATATATTATATTATATATTATAAACCTTACTACAGCTGCCATGCACAGATATAAACGGTTTGCAGATTTGTCCAACACTGACGTGTTTCTCTGGCGATGGTCGGAGGACACCGAGGGCAAGTCTTCTGCACGTTTATCCTCTCAGATATTTTAAGAGCTGGAGACGAGTTTCTGTTCACACGACGATGCAAAAGTGTATTCATGAGCCCAACCACAAAAAACACATGGCAGGTATTTCACAGCACGATGTCAGTATTTTTATATTCAGTATACTGAAATAACGTAAAGAAATAAATTAAGGATCCATTGTTTTCCACCAAACTTTCACGTGTGGACACAAAATGTAAAACCTGAGTGTATTTCTGTGTTTATTTGAGGGTTTGGGGGAACTTGGACTCATGACTTTGTGAACTGGCTGCAGCAATCTGTTTATTTCAGGCTCACTACGTCCCTTTAGCTTCATTATCACTTTAAGAGAATCATAAGGAGAATATTATATCCGTATACTAACAGTAATGAATGTGTGCTGGGTGATTTGGGTAGACAGTGAAGGCAGAGAGGAGGAGGAGGAGGAGGAGGAGGAGGAGGTGTTTGGCTCGTGGTTTGACGTCAGCAGTCCTCAGTCCTCACACATGGGATCGGTGCTCGGTCTGTCCGCCTCCTGCAGCCCGGCCAGGCACCCCCGCACGCACCCGCAAACCGTCCCGCGAAGATTCTTGTTTTCCTTCTGGTTCACGGTTTTATTCTGAGCTTTTATTTTTCCGTCCGGTCCATGTAGCTGCAGCGCCGAGGACCGCCAGCAGCGCCGCAGCTCACTCACACTTTGCCTTTTTACACCTATTTTTTCTTTGTGTTTTTGTTCTTGTGTTGCGTTTGCTTGATCGGATCTCCGGCTCCCAATGCAAGGAGGCGTGATGGAGAAGATGTCCCGACATGCCGTCCCGCTGAATCCAAGTTTTCTCCCTCCAGCGACGCACGGAGTGCTCAAGTCTCTGCTGGAAAACCCGATGAAGCTGCCGCTGCAGCACGAAGGTGAAGTTTGGACAGAAACTGTGTCGCAGCTGTTTCACTGTCTGCATGTGTTGGTCTGTAATGTCATGTTGATGTTTACTGCGGTGATTTGTGAGCACTCTGAGCTGCTTCTGAGCTGCGTTGCAGACCTGAAGTATTCTCACCTGTGAGCTTCAGGCAGAAACTTTTCATACCAGACAAGTTAGACCAGAAATCTGCCTGCAAATGTCACCTGAGCTGTGAGGCTGTCGGACAAATGACGTGTCCCAAAGTAAATATGATCTACACACACGTACTATGTATTTCCAGCTGATCAGATGAGCTGTAATATAATTATAGTAGTAATATTTGAACATGAGCAGCCCTGCAGGCTGGATTGTAAAGATACTGAGGTCAAAAGTGCGAAACCCCTCCCACTAAATGCATTTCTGACTAGGCACTCACCAAACTCTGTACAATTTTCTGAATATTTAAACAATTCACAACACACCCACACCATCACCAGGTGTCAGCCAGCCAGCGTTTCATATACTATCACATAAAACATACTCACATTTGAAAAGCTGATCCAAATTGTTGCAGATACATTTTCTGTGACTCAACTAATCGTTTCAGCTCTTGGATGTTACAAAGCCTCCTCCACACTTTTACTTTCAGTTTATTCCATTCTTGGTCTAAAAACTGTAAAATTGAATGTGGTTTTAGTCTAAATCAACCTTTAAAACCCAACATGTGTAATATGAGTGTAAACTCCTTTTCATGTCATTACAGCCCCCAAATACGCCGAGGACGTGACCTCGATGACCTCAGTGGCCACTTACAGTACTGCTCTATGGGTTCAGAAAATCCTCCAGAACCTTGTTGTCTCGTAAAACCCTTTCACAACAAAACGTTCGACCAAGTCTGCTTTTCTACGATGTGGAAAAGTTAAAATTTTCAAGATACAAGTAGAACATTTTGATCGTAGAGGTAAACTTTACCTCAGCTTCCTAAAACGCCCAAAATCCCCAGAAAAATATCCAAGACCTCATATTGGTTTGGGTTTTCGTTTGTATTCCAAGCTGGATTTTTAGCAAATATTTTAGCACACAAATGCAAAATTGAGCAGCTGGTTTAGAAGTCAAAAACATGGCGACCAACATGCAAGCAGTAACACTCAATAATAATAAATGATCCTTATTGATTCCTGTGGGAGAGATCTATCTGTTCGTGGCAAGGTCAGAGGTCAGTTTGTGGAGCTGATAGAGGTCCAGTCTTGTGGTTAAGGACACGCCTCCTGGACAATAAGGAACCATGATGTGATAGTAGTCTAGGAGGAGACATAAGAGTTGTGACGTTGCCTTCGTAAATGTGAGGCTGAGGTCTCAACTTTGCGTTGTGGACGTGTTTAAAGTTCTTTGCCCGAGGCTGGTTAACAAAAATGTAAACTAGGTGACTCGTCATCCTGTGAGGTCAAGATATTTGTTAACGCTCTCCCTCATGACTTCAAGCTGTGTCTTTATACCCATCATCCCTCTTGGTTGGTGTTTTTACTACTAATGGCACTGAGAAACGATGTCTTCCTGCCAACTGGGATGTGACATCAGAAAAAGCTCATTACAGGAGTCATTTTGTAAGTTATCGTGCTAGTGCTGGACCTGTTCAACAAGACAATCGCTCAACTCCTTCATAGAGCCACTAGTGGTAAAAAAAAGTCTACGGGGCACCTTTAAGGCCGGACTAGTATTGGACTTGATGAACTAAGAGGAAATCCTCCAAAGCCCAACAGCCATAGCCAGTGTTCAAACATTGTACTGACTGATGCCTTCGTCTTCCTGTGCAGCTTTCAGCAAGCAGCAGGAGAAGGAGAAGAACCTGGAGGAGGAGCGCAGCACCCCCCAGTCAGCCTTTCTGGGCCCCACACTGTGGGACAAGACCCTGCCTTACGATGGAGACACCATCCAGCTGGAGTACATGGACCTGGAAGAGTTCCTTTCCGAGAACGGCATCCCCTCCAGCCCCTCCCAGCACCACCACAACCAGCACCAACCACACGCTCCGCCACGCCAGCCGCCAATCATGCCCCAGTCCCCACCCACGCCGGCGTCCTCTGTGATGGACCTCAGCAACCACGCCTCCACCTCCGTACACACGAGCGTCATCTCTCCAAACTGCCTGCACAGCAGCCCGGCAAGAGCAGGTAACACAAGAATACACACTCACTGTTTCACACGAGTCTCTGTGTGTTTGGGTCAGTCATGGGGCGGAAAATGACAATCTATGACTTTGTTTCATTCAGCTGGACAAAGCTACCAACCATTCGTAAGACACCAGTCCTTTAGAGTCTTTAAATCAGCCAGGGTATTTGGTTTTAGGTGCAGATAAAGCAGAGTGTCATCAGCATAGCAGTGAAAGGAAATGTATAGGCAGGAAATAACACAGGGCCAAGGATGGATCCTTGAGGAACCACCCAGGAAATACCAGGTATAAAGGATGAGCAGAATTACCATAAAATACTTGTCAGTAAGGTGAAAGGTGAACCAGCTATACTATATCCAACTATATTGTGAACAGAATTAATCAAAACAGCATGTTTAGAGTCTTTAAATTACTGTGTCATCAGCACAGCAGTGATCGTTGATTTGCTCAAGAGGAACCATGTGTAGGGAGAAAAGAACAGGACCTAGGATAGAACCCTGAGGAACCCCACAAGAGGTTCCAGGTGTTGAGGATAAGAAATTGCCCAAATTAGCAACTAATGCCAACTATATCTTTAGGTTAATCAGAACAGCATCATCAACTGTATCAAAAGCCGAGATAAGGTCCAAAAGAAGTAAGACGTAGAAGAAGTAGTTGTTGGAGATGTTGTGAGTTGATGCAGTGCAGACTTTTTAAATCTTGGCTGCAATATTTTGGTCCAAGAAATAGTGAAAATTGCCCGTTATAATTTCCCTGAGCCCAGGCGGACACATCTAAATTGCTTGTTCACCACCAGTCCAAAACACAAAGATGCTCAGTATAGTATCATAGGAGTCTAAGAAAACCAGCATTTTTCCAGTATTTTTCTGTCCATCGACCAATCACTAACTGATTAACTGACTAATCGTTTCAGCTCTAGTTCAAGACTGCTGACGGACAAATAGATGTCTGGAATATGAGCAGAAATACATCCATATATCTAAAACTCTACAACATGCAATCGAAAAGGATCAGCAAAAATATAAAGTTTACATGATTTGCAGGAGCTAAAGCTTGCAAACACGCAGGTATGTTCCCTTAAGTGATCACATGCTCGTCTATGGGCGGAGAAACCTCCACCAGACGGCTGCATTTCTCACTCAACAGTAGTTAGAAGCTGCCAGCGAGCACTACAACGCCGCAGAGCATTAGTCTGAGCAACTTCCTCGTCTCAGACTGAAAACAGAAGGAAAAACGTTCATCTCTTTCATGATGAGTTGTAGCTGCAGCAGGAGGACAAGTCTTTCAGCTTCTTTGTCCTCCGGAGTGATTAGCAGTGATGGATGAGCAGAAAACAGGCCGAAGGCATTCAGGGCTGTGGGGGGATTTGGTGTCGGTTTAGAAAAATCAATTGGCTGACTGACGGACCAATCAGTTTGATTATACAGCAGTATTTTACACATATAGGCTGACTGACTAGTTTTAAACTTTTAGGCCGAAAAACCTCCCAGTAATATAATTATGTCTCCAAATGAATATAATTTACGCAGTATACTCTGTCGGTACTGACCACAAAGTCTTCTTTACTTGTTCTTTATAAAGATGGTTCCTGAATTAAAGTGAGATAAATAACTTTTAAAAGAAACACATACACACTATTTCAGTTCACTCAGGTCTGGTATGAGGAGTTTAAAGTTAGCTAAAGTTTAGATGGATATTGGTGTGTAAGAAACATTACTGAGTCGGCTTGTGTTACATTCTTATGTAACTTTCTGACCTCATGAAGCTCCTGACACACTACTTTTCCTCATGTTACATGCTGGTGAAAATAACTAAAACAAAAAGTAAACACGCTGCAGCTGCCAGGAGACATGTTGGCTGTTTTACTGAAGTTCATGTACGGCTGCTTGTGTTCAGACAGCATTTAACATTTGACAACTGTGGCTTCTTTTGTTCAATGAAAACCATGATTTTGTAGAAACCTCAAAGAAAGGTATCAAAAAAGCATTCTTTTGGCATCGGTACCGAAGCTCGACAGTGTCAACACACTAACATACAGTACCCTGTAAGTAAAGCTGGCATTGAATGTCTGGTCAGATTTGTGGTCCTTTTTGCTTATTGTTTAATTAGATAGTTCCTGATTTCAATCGTAATTGTTCCCGGGGACCTGGACTGCTGACCTGGTTCCAGGTGACCGAACCTCTGGCCAGAGGCTGATTTGACCTGCAGCTCTCATGGAAGTCTGTAAATAAGTTTTTGAGATCTCCTGCTGCCAGATTCACAAAAACTAAATAACACTGATGGCGATCATTACGACATTCGCTCAGTTAACATTTCAGCATAGTTTTTAGACTTCTCTTTGCATGTGAGCCCACCGTCCCGCCCGCTAACCTTCTGTTCGTGGGCTCTTTCACCACACAGAGAAAACACCCTCCGAACAAAGAGTGCAGAGTTTAAACCCGCTGCCTCATCGTGGCCAGACAGGAAGGTAACAGTGCAAAGGTGACATGAGCCCAGGTGTGTTCGGTTCTGACCTCAGGGGGGGAAACTCTCAGAGTAGTAACGCTCGCTCTGCACTGTGAGGAAAACATGTCGGCCCCAGACGCCAGGAGCGAGGAGTGTCGGATGCAACGCCTCGACAGATGTCCTGGGTGTGTGTGTGTGTGTGTGTGTACTTGTGTAAGTGTTATTTTACTCGCTTCGTGTTCATAGAGAAAGAAAACAAGCCGTCCCCTCAAAGCATTCAGAGACATGTGACCCACTGCTGTGTGTGTGGGGGTGTGTGTGTGTGTGGGGGTGTGTGTGTGTGTGTGTGTGTGTGTGTTTTAAGAACATAGTGTTCTCTACAGAAGTAGGCCAGGGGGCGGCAACCCTCACATCAACACACACCAAGCTTCCAGCTCTGTGTTTACATTCACATCAACTAATAATCCTGTTGCACACACACACACACACACACACACACAGGGCTGAAATGTGTGAGTCACGCTGGGATCCTCCTCCTGGCTCAGAGTTCATGTCTTGAGGACGACAGCAGGTTTGTTTGCAGAATCAGCTGCAGGAGTTCAGCTGATGTGTGTTTTTAAAGGTCGATGCTGGAGGAGGTTTGAGCCAGATGTCGAAAAGGTGCCTTACTTTACTGCTCCCACAGTGCAGCTGTGTCAGTCAGTGTTCTCTCGCTGAAATATCCACCACAGTCTCGTCTGTACTCGGTGATAACGGCAGCTGAAGTTACTCTGAAATGAGGAAAAACGGTTCCACACGTACGATCAAATACAAGGTGATTTTTATATGTAAATACTTCTCCCATCACTGGTCTGCACAGCAGCAAGTTGTAGCTTCAGCCCAGCAGAGTCCAGCTGTAATCTGCTGCTCTCATGTCTAAATATAGCAGACTAATCTATGGCATAATCTGGCATATTTGTATTCCCACATGGCTCTGTGACTCTCCAGCCGATAAGGAGGCAGGAACAAGTGGGGTTACCCAGCGTTCACCAGATAATGAAAAACAAACTGTGACAGACACAGAGGGAGGGACGAGGTGGGGCGACTAAAACAGCACAAACATCCTCATCCTGCTTGTTAGGAGTCTCTGAAGAACCTGAATAGTTTCCTCCTCCTGTCCACACTTTAATCTGTGTGAAAATCACTTCTGACCTGCAAGAACTGTTATTCTATATTGTGTGCAGAGTTCAGACCTCTAAAGTGACTTCAGTGTCTCTTTTCTGAACAGGAAGTCACAAACTCGAATCAAACCCCAAATATGGTGAAGAGAAGGGATCTACGGTTCTCCATCTCGTCACTGTCTCGTTCATTTGCGTTGATAAATCCAAATTCTTTCACTTTTGTTTCTCATGTGTGGTGGTTTGTTTACACTGTCAGCGGGGTGAAGTTGATTTCTGTTTCCTGATTTCTTCTACATGTTCTGGACGTTGTCATTTGTTAAATATGGCACTGCTTTTAATGGACATACTGTATGTTACACCCCCAATCTGTAGAGATGCACATGCAAATGTGTCCGAGTGACACCTGTGTGCGTTCGCTTACACGCAGAATTCCAGCTTAAACGTCCAACAACACCTTTACCCTGAAATGAACCCAAACCTGATTCTAACCTCAAACCTGAAACCAAGTCTGAACCTTCAAACGGTCCTTTTAAGTCCAAAATGTCCAAAATGTCCTCACTTTGTAAAAACATACTCGCTCTAGTCTAAAACTGTTGGTCCCCACAAAGACAGCACACTTACACACACCTGCCCGCTGCCAGCCGGAGAGGAAAAACAAGTGGCCTCTTCCAAGAACTGCTGCTGCGTTTGATTCGTCCACCACGTCTTCAGATCTGGTCAGACCGGCCCGATAAGGGCGATAAAGTGTTATTGAGGAGTGTTTGTTGTGAAAGCAGTTCTGAAGAGAAGAAGAAGCTCATTCACCTGGAATGTCTGTGTTCAGATCAGTCGTCTTAAAATTTGACTTTTCTAAAGCAAATATTTGTTGTTTGTACTTTTAAAATCCAAACTCTGTTGAGGAAGTGTTGCTGTATGGAAGTCCTTTCCTGCAAGAGAAACAAAAATCTGGATTAAAAATGAGGAAGGACACGATAACTGTGAAAGCAAAAGAAAGACTTAATATCTCATGATTTTGAGACAAGTCAGAAATCTCATATCTCAGCTGCAATCTGCAATATACATATATATATATATATATTATGTACATGCATATAAAAGTTATTTTTCAAGCAAAAATTCCAAACGTGCTTGTTCCAGTTTCTCAAATGTGAAAATTTGCCACTTTTTTTGGTCTTGCATTATACTTGAATTGAATATTTTTGGGTTTTGGGTTTTGGTTGGACAAACCAAGACGTTGGATGAGGTCGTTAGTTATTGTGATGGGCATTTTTTACTGTTTTATTATGTTTAACAGACCAAACAATTCATCAATTAATAGAGAAAATAATCGGCAGATTAATCGATAACAAAAATAATGGTTAGATGCAGCCCTAATCTCATCCAGTCATTTTGATTTACAGTAATTGTTTTTCTTTATTTTGGCACAAATGGGTTTTCATACAAACCCTCTTTACATAAACACTAGTTAAAACAGCTCCGTGTTTTCTGGGAAGACTTCACGTGTAACAGCTCATAAAATACTGTGAAAGAACAATTAAACAGAAAGTCTTTATTCAAATTAATGGCTAATGTTTCTGTTGAAAGACGTTTACAGTCGAGTTTAAATTGAACCAGCTCTGACAGCAGGTGCCGCCCACAGTCAGTGTTACATAACGCCTGTTTGTCCTGAGAGAAAACACAGCGATGGCTGATTTCAGGTATTTCCTTATTGTTAATAAATGCTATTAACTACTTCAGTTTACTGCATAAAGAGTGCAAATGCACTTTAGAGGCTGTAACTCTAAACGGCGTCCCAGCTCTCCTCTCGTATCTGAGACCTGCAGCTCCTCATCAGGGAGAGAAGAACGGATGAATATTCACATTTTTCACATTTTCACAATATAATAATCTGCCCACGTTTTCCATCTCCTCTAATCAGCTCGTCACGGCCCACTCAGCTCTCACAGAGCGGAGCCATTAGCAGGTCAGGGCTGAATCCTTAACGAGGAACCTAAAGGGCTGAAAGCCTCTGAGCTGCTCGCTTCCACAGGAAACAGGTTTTATATCCATGCTTAAATAGTTCCTGTTTGTCACCTGAACCTGCTCACAGTCTCTTCGTTGTTGCTCAGTTCTGAGGTTGATGCTAAAACACAAACACACACTGATGCCGACTGGTTTAACTTCAGGTCTGCCGCCATCTGCTGGCTGCAGCTTGCCACTGCAGCCTCAGAGGACGTGAAATATAGATAAGTTCCTTCAAAATATTACTAATTTAAAAGTTAATTAGTATCAGTAGTAAAATGTATTCATGCGTCTAAATACTAGCTAATAGTTATTACATGGTTATAGTTTCTTGTACGTTTACTTATGTGATTTTCTTTTCTGATCAGGAAATTTTCATTTGGTCAGAAAAAGACAGAGAGAAAGTCAGAACATTGAACCATGAATCAGTTCTGATCACAGCAGATTGATTAATTTGTTGCATAGATCAGATTTTGTATCGTGCTCGAGTCGCAGTCAGACTTCACGTGTCGACTTCTTGTCGGGACACCGTGACCTCTGATGTTTGACACCGACCACTCAAAGACTCGGCTTGTCTTCCTCCAGGCCTCCCGAACTCCAGAAACACTCCCAGCCCCATTGACCCAGACTCCATCCAGGTTCCTATTGGATACGAGCCCGACCCGGCTGACCTGGCTCTGTCCAGCGTGCCGGGGCAGGAGCTGTTCGACCCGCGCAAGCGCAAGTTCTCGGCCGAGGAGCTGAAACCGCAGCCCATGATCAAGAAAGCTCGCAAGGTCTTCATCCCCGAGGACCTGAAGGTAATTTGGAGTTGGTTCTGACAAGATGAAGGCTTTTTCTCTCCTCTTCCAAATTATATTTTAAGAGTCCCAAAAGCTTGAAATGAGCTTGTTATGCAACGCAAACTGATTTCCTGTGAGAAAAACACACAAGGTGTTTCAGGGGAACAGTTGAGTTGCTGAGAAATTAAAACAGAAACAGAAAATCAGTCTGATGAAGGTTTTTAAAGCAGAAAACTTCTTATTCGATGGTACAAATACTACAAACTAAGGTGCAACGTTCATTCTGGATCTTGAAAGCAGCAGTTGACAAAGTCCCACCACAGGGTCTTAGTTAGTGTCCCAGTCCACTCACGTTGTTGTGCTGCTGGATTCCAGTAAAAAAGAGACATTATTATAGACGTGTTATGTTTCATGTCTCCTCTCTCCTCCCTTGTGTCCTTCGAGCAGGATGACAAATACTGGGCCAGGCGCAGGAAGAACAACTTGGCGGCCAAGCGGTCCCGAGACGCGAGGCGGCTCAAAGAGAACCAGATCGCCATCCGAGCCGGCTTCCTGGAAAAGGAGAACTCTGCTCTGAGGCACGAGGTGGCCGACCTGAGGAAAGAGCTGGGACGCACCAAGAACGTCCTCGCCAAGTACGAGGCGCAGCACGGGCCGCTGTGAGGACGATGACCCCGCGTCCTCCTGATCCACCAGCGACCCTCCTTTCACCTCCTCACATACACGGTCCTGAAGGCTCGACTCACGGCTGCTAAACACTTCTCATCATTTTGAGTCATTGTGAGTGTCCGTTAATATAAACATGGACGAAAAGTGAATTATTCTTTCTAGTTTTTCTCGTCAACGAGTCACACGTGCAGAAATGTGTTGTGGTGACGAAGGAACCCGTCGGCCAACGCTGATGTTCTTAAGAGAAGAAGAGAAACTCAGAATATCACCCGACTTTAAACAGAAAGAAAGAAATCTACAGAATGTGAACGCACACATTTTTATTGTTTTGGCACCAGATTATTTCCTCTCTCCGAGGCAGGAGAACGAAACCTTTCCCGTCTCTGTAATAACGTTTGTCATCTGTTTCCATGGCAACAGTCACCCAGCAGCGCCGCACGCCGTGAGTCGAGCCCATTATTCGGGATAATTAAACATGCCCACACACACACACCTGTTAGGACGTGTCTTTGGCCCCACGAACACTAAACTGCCGCCCCTGATGTCTGACCTTTGACCTCTGACCCCTCCTCTAACAGTGTACAGTGATGGCACTTTAGAACTACCGACGCCTCACAGACTCCGCCCCCTGCAGGTGTTGTTCCCACAATGCACCTGTTCACATGTACATACCTGCCTGTGCCGCCTCCTGCCGCTCTCCCATTGGTCAGTCAGCATCTTTTTGTTTGTTTGTTTGTTCAGCTGTATTTTTATGGATATTTATGGAAATATAAAAAGTACAAAGAAAATATCATATATCACTTAAATGCCAAAAAATGTTTATAGCAACCCCTGAAATTTGTTATTTTTTATAACCCAAATTTAACAAATTGTGACAAAAACAGTTAAGAGAGCCCCCCCCCCCCCATCGATCGATGAGCAGCACGTTTTATTTTCTGTCTGAGGAGAATTCAGGCTGCGTGTTTGTGTTTGTGACCTTTTCTCTTCAGTATCTTCAGTGTTTGTGTGCTGAACAGCCTCCACCTGCTGCATCTCCCTGTTCATCAGTCTGATGTTTGCGTGTTGGAGATAATCTGCATTGGTCTTTTTGAATCTTGCCACTTTGCTGTGATGTTCAGTTTGAGAAGCTGCTGCCTGTTGAGACATAACAACAGTTATGTTAGTCACTTTGTTTGGATTAGTTTGAAAATCTGTTTCGTTATAGAGATAAGAGCATCGTGGGGGTAAAATAAAAATCCACAAAGAGACCAAACTTTTCAGAAAAGTTAAAAAGATCAGGATTCATTTCAGATTAAACTTTCAAGAAGACAAAGAACAAAGACAAAGGATTTTCTTGTGCAAATAAGATAATATTTTAGTGAACGAGATGACGTGTGCAAGCAAGATAATAACTTGTGTAAACAGGATAATAAACTTAGTATCCTGCATGAACAAGATATTATCTTGTGTGCGTGCAGGATGATATTATTTTTATCATCTGTTTTGGGATTTTCCAGATGCTGAACTTCTGTTTGAGTTTTTAAAGATGTGATTAAACTGTAATCGTCACATTAAGTGTCCCCACCTGCCAGGACAGACGGGAGACACTGACCCCAGCTTAGAGATGTCTGTTTCACACTAACTGCAGGATGAATGCAGGAGGAGCTTTCTACACGGACAAACTGAACCGTCACGTCAGGTGGCTCCACGGCTCGTGTCATACGACCTTACGGCAGCGTTACGGCGTTACGTAGGAAATAACAGTGACAGAGAAGGAGAGGATTATTATTGGCTGTTGTTTCCAAATGTTGTCTTTAAGATGACATTGTCCTAACAGGCTCATTAGCGACAGCTGATTAACAGCAAATACTAAAAACGGCTTTTGTTTTGAAAAGGTTCTTGTAAGCTCAGAAGGTGGACGAGTTTATATTAATGTGAAGGTTCGCCTTCGTCTAACAGGGTTTTGTTTTGTCTCGTTCCCTTCGGTGCAATAGATGGTTCTCTGTGGCTTTGGCATGAACTTTGTTTTTATTCCTTTCTTTCTTTTCGTATTTTCGTGTTCGTGTAGCTCCTGCGACGAGTGCGCCCCCCGGTGGCCGAGTGAGACATGAATGTATATTTGAAACAGTGCGTCGGGTGAGTGGTGTTGTCTCATACTGTGGAATCACTTTAGTACTCTTTACTACAGACCAAAAGAATACAGTATATAAAGGATATATTGATATATTAAAGGTTTTAATGTTTATACAGAGCTATTCTTCTTGTTTTTGTACAGTCTGTTTTCCTACGTAGATATTTCCTGTGTATTTTGGAAAGGGTTACATGAATATAAGCAGTATATTATTACACGTATAAATATATTCAGAAATATTACCAAAACAGCGTGCCCGACCAGTCCGGGCGATGCATGGGCATTACACAAATCCTTTAAAGTTTGTGTCCGATCCTTTCCTCCCTGCGTAGTTCAAATACCTCAAACCCCCCCCCCACACACACACACACACACACCTGTGCAGGTGCAGCTGATTCAGTTCTCGGGTTGTTTTTGCATCAGGTGCTCCTCCTCTGTCATGTTGCATCGAGGACACGCTCACGTGTGTTTAGTTTCGTGGCCTACAGGAATGTATTCTCCCAAACTGAAGCACTTATTGTTATTCTTCTTGTTCCTTTTGTTGGCTGTGATTTATCTCTCTCTGCCTCTGCAGCTCTGCTCCGTTTCAGTCTGTGTTCAAACATACTTTTCCTATATTTGTCTTTGATTATGTTTCTAATGATCAGAATAAGAATAAATAAAAGTTCAAATCTTGTCTGTGTCTGAAGCCGCTCTCTCCATAATCGAGTTCTCCAGATCTGAGTGTTAAATGTCTCTTCAAAGCTGTTGTCATGGCAACAAGGCCAACGTGCAGCGTATCGACAGTCGGCCGGATCACGACCAACGTTTTACAGTGAACCACAAACAGGAAGTCATTTTCAAATACAGATGGCTCCTTTCTTGGATTTCTAATGAAAGTGTGTTGATGAAATGAAGATTTTTAGATGAGTGAAGAGTTCGCTGCACTTCTACTTATACATAATAAAATATACAACTAAATAAAAGTTTGTACACTTAAAAACAACCAAACTAAATGTAGTAAAAAGACAAAAACTGTGACATTAAAATGTCTGGAAATGTTTCATAGAATAAAGACATTAGACAAAAGGTGATGATGAAGATGATGATGGTCAGTCTGGTTTGACTAACAGAAAATCCAATGATGACCACCAGGGGGCAGCACCTAACACTGATTTAAAAGCACTGGTGGAAGAAGTATTCAGAGCCTTTACTTTGGTAAAAGTACTAATACCACATTATAAAATGCTTCATTACAAGTAAAAGTCCTGCATTCTGTATCCTACTGAAGTAAAAGTATTATCAGCAAAGTATCACAAGTGAAAGTACTCATTATGCAAAAATATGGCTTAATTTGATGGTGCTTTATTTTATATAAATGACTGAGTCCTGCAAACCTCATTTTCTTAAAACAAATTGTTTGCCGTTTGGATACTTTTGTTTTTAATTTAAATCAACTTGTTTAAAAATGAAATGAATTTCTGGATCTTGAAACCAGAAAGAATGGAGGAATTTAAAAAACTAAAACTAAAAAACTAAAGTACAATATTTGCCTGTGAAATGCAGTAGAAATATCAAAAAAATAAAATACCCAAATGAAGTACAAGTATCTCAATATTGCACTTACAGTACTTGACTTAATGTTCTGAGAGTGAAAGTGATTCTCCAACATGGTGACTTTGTTATTTAAGCTCAGGAGCAGATTACAGGGACTACGTCACTAAAGTGGCTGCTGTGCAACAACGAGGGAACAAGGGACAGGTGGGACAGGTGTGCTTCAGCGAGGGAACGAGGGACAGGTGGGACAGGTGTGCTTCAGCGAGGGAACGAGGGACAGGTGGGACAGGTGTGCTTCAGCGAGGGAACGAGGGACAGGTGGGACAGGTGTGCTTCAGCGAGGGACAGGTGGGACAGGTGTGCTTCAGCGAGGGAACGAGGGACAGCTGGGACAGGTGTGCTTCAGCGAGGGAACGAGGGACAGGTGTGCTTCAGCGAGGGACAGGTGGGACAGGTGTGCTTCAGCGAGGGACAGGTGGGACAGGTGTGCTTCAGCGAGGGAATGAGGGACAGGTGTGCAGGGTGACACACAGTCAGGTGACAAAGAACGGGAAGCTCTGAGGGCCTCCGGTGGAGAGATGAGGAATGACAGCAGCTGATATTTTAAACTTTAATAAGTCTGAAACACTTAACTTTCTTAATTCTGATTTTCTTGCTCTCTGGAGATCGTCACATGTTTGAGGAGCGTCAAGGCTGTTATATTATTATTATATTATTATTATATTATTATTTATGTGAGTTATTGGGGCTGACTCGTCTCCTTGTCTTCACATTAAGCCAAACTGGGACCCTGTTTTCTCAACATTTCCTCTAAAGTTTATTTAATGAGGGACGATGCTCAGAGTAAGTCACTGTATATAATGACATGGTTCATGGTTCTTGCATTGATTTAAAATTGGTAAAACCATGACAGCTAACAGTTCTGTAGATCAATTTTTAATGGAGCAAAGTTGAACACAATGTATTTCTTAAAGCACCAATGTATTTTTATTTCTTTACATTATTTTTCCTTTATGTCCCATGAAGTGGAGCCGTCTGTGTTTTCCTTCTTCTGTTGTTTGATGGTTTGATTGTCCAGCAAAATCAATAAACGTTGAATCATTGAATGACAAAAACAGTGAAAACTGAAGTGACACATGGAGGAGAGAGACAGAGAAAGGTTATTATAGTTCATTGAAGTGGAATTAGAAACTCTGCCAAACCTCCAAACTTTAGAGTGGCTCAGCAGTTTTACAGGCGCGGCGGAGCTGCAGGTATGTACGCTTTTAATTTTATTTTTGTCTGAGTATTAGTTCAATTATTTTAAAAAATAAAACTGATTTATAAACTGGTGGAAACTGACATGTGTCTGGTGATTTTGATTCTTCAAACTTAAAACTCCTAAGAAATAAGTAGTCTAATACACATACTGATAATAAATAAACCCAAAAGTGCATAATGAGTACTTTTACTTTTGGTATTATAAGTATATTTTTACTGAATATATTTTTACACTGTGGTATTACTTCTTTTACTAAATGATCTGAATACTTCTTCCACCGCTGACAGCTGTGTATCTAAAAACTGCTCAGTTGAAACACATCAGATCCACCTCTCATTGCCTGAACCTGGGACAGTAATTAATAATCACACAGAACAACATATCTCTGACTGTCCAACCAAACCAGATTAAATCCCAGTGAGTACACAACACGCACGGCTCTTTTGATTCATTTTGTCTCATATTTTACCCTCTTTAGCACCCCACTAAACTGGAATGGTCATTATGTAATACCATTTTCTCAAAGTGAAAGGGAGCAGATCAGGATACGCTGCTAATCCCACGAGTTCAGACCATCTCATGGTGACAGCGAAGCAGTTATTAGTGAGGCGGGTGGAGCAGTCCATGAAAACACAGCATGAAGTCCTGAAGCAGCAGGATGTGTTGGAGTCGAGTTCCTTCTCCAGAGACTTTAGCTAAATGTGTTTTATTCCCCCCACAAGTTGTCAGTTTATGCAGAAAATAGCATCTGTTAAATCTGCCTGAAAAGCTTTCACTTTTTGTTTTTATGACCTGTTAAAACCTCAACTTTGAATTTTGATGCTATTTTGATGATATTTACGACCAAACAAACCTGCAGTATTACTGGATCATGCTAGCTCCCTGTAGCTCGCTAAACACTACTCTGCTGGTTAAAAGACATTCTCTGGTAACAAGTACGAAATTTGCATCTGCCAGTTTGGATGTGGTTCAACTTCATGGCTTTATGAACAGGAAAAAGAGCATACAGCCATGCTATCAGCTAGTGACAGCTAGCTCTGTGAGGCTACAGCTAGCATGGCAAAGAGCCGCTGTATTTACTTATACAGGGGTGTTTTCAGCTAAACGCTAACGTCAGCATGCTAACATGCTCACACTGTCAATGCTAACATGCTGACGCTTAGCAGGTATAATGTTCACCATGGTCACCATCTTAGTTTAGTGTGTTAGCATGCTAACATTAGCTAATTAGCAACTAAACTTGTACAGAATGACTTTAACAGAATGGTGAATCTTCTTTTAATCATGTTAGCATACACAACAGTTCAGTTTCCATCTTTTATTCATAGATTTGCAAATTTTTGTTTACAGGGTTTAAATAAAATGCACCTTTTAAAGTTCTGGCAACATTATCGTCTTTACACAGTAACAGAAGAAAGCAAACATTATCAAACAATACATTGGGATCATTTCTGTGATTATCTCCCAAAATAAAGATAAGTGTTTAAAAATATAACCAGCTTCATTTGAACCATATTTTAGCAAATGTTCAAACAAACAAAAGAAATCAGCACAACTGCAATAAACGCTCCTCCAGAGGAATGAAAATGAGCCCCAATGACATTTCTCTAAAGAATTATTAAATGAAACACAACTTCCCACAACATCTGATCAAACCAGTTACTGTTCATTTAACCTGGATGGTCCTTTGTTGTTGTTTTTTACAGTAACTCTTGTATTTTAGCTCACCAGACACGTGACGTTATAGTGGAGATAAATTTGTCTCTGCAGATCAATAAACAGGAAAAATAAAGTTACATTTCCATGTTGACCTGTTGCATTAGTCATGTTTTTGTGTCAGGACGCGTCGCTCTGCAACACGGCCAACTTTACATGAGGTGACATTGTTTTTCAGTCATTTAAATATCTGGATTGGTATTTTTGACTTCTAAACTCAAGGTGCTTTTTCTGGAGATTTCAACACGACCTTCGTCACCAGACAAGATTCTGCAACACGCTGGGTCTTTTTTTTTTACATATAATGCCAAGGTACGTGGCAACTATGGTGTGGTTAAGGTTGGGAAAGATTGTGGTCATGCTTAATGAAAAGGTCTGTTACAGAACACGAACTTCGGGCTCCTGCATGAAGGACAGGCTGCTTCCTGTGTTGGAACTGAAGTTGGCACTGGACATAAATCATCATGTGCAGAATCTGTTCTAATATGGACGTACATTCGGAGTTTGTTCAGTTAATCTGTCTGTCTCCACGCTGTGGGTATACATCAAATCTATCATACGTCACATAATAAGAAGGTGATTTTAGCATAATGGCTGCAGGTCATTACAAAAGACACAACAGAAACAAATGCTGTTTTTGATTTTAACATCCCTCCCATGATTAAAATGTGTGTATGTTTGAATGTATGACTGAATTTTGAACTTTGTCTTAGCAACAGCAGCAGTGTTTGTGTCTAGCTGGTAACTAAATCTGGTACAAATCACCTCCTCTCTTTGTATCAGATTCATGTTTTTGTACATGGTCCCTGACAAATAAATGTAATAAACAAATCTGGTCACTGAAATTAACACTAACTCCTGTTGTCAGAAATGGCGTCTATTTAAATTAACTTTAAATGTATTTTCACTTTAGATGTCTGAACACAAAACATCCAAATGCTGCTGCTGAGAGTTGGATTTCCTTTTCAAAGAAAAGTTTTAAGCTAAAAGATCAAGACACAAGTTTGTATTTGACTTTGTCTCATATTCAGCATATCACCACAGCAAAACATTCATATTGTACATCAACAGTTGTGTTTAAGTGGACAGTCATTTCAGATAGCTGCTGCTGTTTCAGCAGCACCTTTTACAACTTTTTTCTTTTTAGGTGTTTTTATTCAATTATTGGACCCGATTTCTGTCATCTGTCATGCCCGGGAGTCCGGAGTACGTCTGGCGTCACAGACAGACGAGCAGATGGGTTTGCTTGTCCAGTTTTTGGTCAGATCTTCGGCGTTGCGTGCTGCAGTGGCGATCCTGCTCTCTGAGCCTCATGTAGGCATCAGATGAGCCGTCAGGTCACGAAATCTCAGCCTGTTGACAACCTGAAGCTTACGTAACCCTCCCCACGGACAAAAAAACAGCACAGGGCAAAAACAAACACATAATACATGCTCCTAATACTCTGCAGCGCTCACCATATAATCCTCAAACATGGAATATGGAAGGGGGGTGGATAATTGTGCAATTCATATGATGGATGGGATGCAGCCATTGGTGGGTTGCTCAGCTGGCTGTGTGCTGGGGTTTTTTTATGTAAGAGGATTTGTCCCAGTGAGGGCCTCTGTGGCACGAGTCCTCCAAAGACTCGGGGTTGGATCATCTGTCAGACGGCACCAGAGCCAATGAGCAGAGGGGACGACCTGACGTGGGAGGCGAGAGTCTTTTTGGTCGAGGAGGATTTTGTCGTTTCAGGAAGGAAGAGAGATTAAGCCAGCCAGACAAATGTGCACAGTAACAATTACCTATAATTTCTGACATTTCACAATGAATCTGTTCTGTATGGTGCCATTCTTACATAAAAAAAAAAAATACATTAAAACATGGGATACTACTGCTTGGAGAGACACTTTGGTCATATAACCTGTTACAGTATCTGGTCCCAGGTTTTCTGTGTATTGATTTTTTTTGTGCATGATGAACACATGAAAATTATACAGGTGGTAAAACTAGATTAGATTTTGCTAACGGCCGACTTTGACTTGTCATAGCAGGAAAAGCTTGACGATGAGACCTCCAAAACGTCTCCAGTCTGTATTTGTTTTGCAGCTGAGTGAGAAGATCTAGGCTAACAGAAAGAAACAGACATGTCTGGCTATGATTTTTGTATGTTTTTGATTTGACTCTGGTTGTTTTTATATCTGGATACCGTTAGCTAGCATGTTGAAGCTAGCTTTAGCAGTGCTTAGTTGTGACATGCCAACACTAACATTAGCCTAATGTGTAGTTTTCTGGCTAACTATGGCAAAAACCAACTGCCTGTTGTTGTTGTTTTTAGAAAAGTCTTCTTCCAGCATTTAAAGCTGCCCCGGCCTGCCACAGCTAGCATAGCGGACTTAACATATATTAAGCGAAGAAGAAGAAGAACAGCAGGGCAGAGCAGCATGTTGGTTTTAAACGTTGGACAAACATTTCGTAACTGCAGACAGACAGTATCTATCTGCTGCTGCAGAGCAGGTAAAGGTCATAAAGTGTACACAGGTGTCCGTCATCTGATTCACCTTCACCACTGTCCAGCAGACTGGACGCCAGCTGGCAGCGCCTCAGTTCCAGTTAGTCATCAGCTCAAGTCTTTGAGGATCTGTACTGTCTGTTAGTGTTACTGCAGGTCACATGCAGGTCCTGATGAGGCAGAGTCAAAGTCCAAATGTCTCCAGTGTCCCAGAAGATAATTATACCTCAGCGAGCTGGTTGAAGTCAGACCTGCTGGACCTCGTTGGGCCCTCAGCAGCCTCTGGTGGGATGTGATTGACTCCCTCCAAGGGTCCAGGCTGAACAGGCAGGTGCTGCAGGTGGATGGAGGCCGATGGCAGGAATTTAAGGGGCTTCTGGGATTTGTTGTTTTTTCAGCAGGTGTGGCTGAGACCCTGGAAAAACAGGGGAAAAAAAACATGGTGATTAACTTTGATCAAATGTCCATATTTCAATGTGTCTGCTATGCATACTAACTCTGTTTTATATTTTATCTGTGCACTTCTCCTCTAATGTAAAACACTTTTTCAGTCCAGTTGTTCTTTTGTCTTTAAATTAGTAGCATATCTCAGAAATATGTTCAGAAATTTCAGTGGCATTTGCTGCAAAGTTTGACCATAGACACAAAAAACTCTGTCGGTCCATCACTTTGACCAGACTGAAATATCTCAACAACTATTGGATGGATTGCCATGAAATTTTGTTCAGACATTCATGTTCCCCAGATGATGAATCCTTCTGACTTTAGTGATTCTCTGACTTTTCCTCTCGCGCCATCAGGTCAAAATCTTAATGTGTCCAATACTATAACTAAACATCCTGCAAAACTAATGACATCAGCCTCAGCTGGACTTTGCAAGTGTTAGCATGCTAGCATTTAACATTAAACATCAGCATGTTAGCATTGTCACTGTGAGCACGTTTGCTGGGTGGATGTTAGGCACAGTGGTGCTTTGAGCTAAATGCTAAGTTCAGCAGCGATGCTAGCATGGCTGTAGACTCTTAGTGTTGCTTACTGCAAATGGGAAACAATATGATCACCATATGAACCGGATCAATATTGGGAGAATATGATGCCTGTTTGTACAACTACATCACCTATACAGACTTCTGGTAGACGTCAGTGTGAGATCATTGGCGCAGTAATGAAATAAAATATCTTTCTGTTTGAGATAAACAGATGTTGGCGTCTCAGTAGGAGGATTTCCCTCCAAACAAACATCAGCTGAGTTTCTCTATCAGCTTCTTTTAACGCCAGCCAACAAATCTCTGCTCACACCAACATCTGCTGCCACATGTGTAAACCTCAACCCTTTCTCAGAGGCCACCAAGAAGTTAGTCCTACTGTCCCGCATACGTCAAAGGGATGAGTGACGAGCACGCATCCGTCCATCCATTCATTATTTCCCTGTCCAGTGAGGGTTTATGTTGTCAGCTAAATTCATCTCAGTGATGCGGGGGGGGGGGATTTACATGCTTTTACAGGCTGGTTCAGAGCTTCATGCAGCAGGACGACGAGCTTAGAGTCTGGGACCTCAGGGTCCAGAGTTTGGGGGGAGGGGAGCCAACAGACGCACAGTCTGGTGTTGCTGAAGTTCTGCTCTGTGTGTCACTGCTTCATACATTTTGTACTGGAGGGCTGTGACAGCGCTGCATGCTAACGCCATGGCTCTGGGGACGTCGGTCTGTTGGTCGACCCACCACTTTGGTCCAGACTGAAATATCAGCAGATATTCATGTTCTCCTTCAGGATGAACTGTAATAACTTTTGTGATCCTCTGACTTTTCTTCTAGCGCCATCGGGTCCAAATTTTAATTCGTCCAATACTTTGGTTTATGATCAAATACCTGCAAAACTATTAACATTCCCATCAGCCTCAGCTGTACTTTGTCTTGTTTCTACATCTGTCTGTGGGAACAGATACACTTCTATTTCTACAAATCAGCCCGTCATATGTCAATATGTGATGCTCTCTCTGGGGCGACGCCCTGGTCGGTTTGTCCGCCACTTATCTCCAAACTGAAATATCTCGACAGATTTTGAAGGGTTGACATGAAATTTTGTACAGATATTCATGGTCCCCAAAGGATGAATCCTAATGACTTTGTTGGTCTACTGGCTTTTAGCTGGCGCCACCAGCAGGTCAAAGTCTATTATCCAGTGAAATATCTTTTGAGGAATACAGCGGCTAAGCTTTTTCTAGTAAAGGAAGTAGTATGTTTGTCTCCTGCATGTTCTGGTGGATGATGGTGGTGCAAAGTTCATTACTTTGATACTGGAGACTTGGAGTTCACATCCGGAGTCCTGCTTGTGGTTAGGTTCACGCATCAAAACCACTTTGGGTAAAGATTGTGGTTTATGACCAAATACCTGCAAAACTAAAAACATTCCCATCAGCCTCAGCTGCACTTTGTGTTTATGTCTGTTAGACTTCTATCTCTCATAATTATGACTTCTTCCCCCTGATTCTAGCCCTTTATAAGAGTGAATGTTTCAGTTAGTTGTTTAAGCGGGAACACATCTACACTATAGAGATTTCCACACAGCATGTGCCAGTGGGCGGGGCATCGATGTAAAGCTGCATGCAGACAGCTTTACATAAATGTTACACTGAGGTTTAAAATGATTTACAAGAAAAATGCTATATTTGATTCATGACATTTATACTGTTAAAGTACTTATCCTCTTGCAAAGTTCAGTATGGACGTAACAAACATTTAAACATTGTTAACAAAAGTGATCTGTTTGTATTTCTGTCTCCATTTAACCACTTCATGTACTTTTAATACTTTCAGTGAATAACTCAGCCCAGTATTCCTCAGATTTACATTCATAATGAACGATTCCACTCCTCACGATTTTCGCCCAGTGTGCACGTTCAGTGTCAATGCAGGAGGTAGTGTGTCCTCTATACAGAGAGGTGGAAAGTAAGGGTGTGGGGGTCTCGGTGGTGGATGGGCAACTAGCATGTCAGACTTTCATACAGGAGTTCACGTCCTGTCACAAACCTGCAAATATTGCTTTCTATTAACCACGATAACCTTAACCAAGTGTTTTAGTTGCCTAACGTTAACCATCCATATGCCATAAAAACAATCTTCCCCCTAACTTTAATCATACTGTTGACATGCACAGACATTGTAGAAAGCAAGAATTAAAAAAACGTAGACATTGAACGTAAAAAAAAACAGTTGAAAGCATAATCGTCCAATATTGACGTTCTTGTCTGGCGTTAGGTTTGGAATAACATCCAACCGAACAAGGTTTGATAAACACCTGGAGATATTCTTCGAACCTCAGTCCTTTTTAAAAATACGCCAAATTGTGTCTCAAGCATTGAATGTCAGAAACTGCCAAGCGCATTAAGTTTGCTCATAAATCCAAACTTTCCAAATTCCAGATTTAGATCAGAATTTTATAAACTTAATTAACGTAAATGTTCATGTTCAGACAACATTAATACTAATGCACTGAGAAGTTTGGCTTATCTTGTACATGACAAACAGGATTTGAATAAAAATGTGTGTGTAATTCTCAAAGAAAGATATCAAAGTGTTATTTTGATATCTGTACTGCAGCGAGGGTAACATCCGAACAACGCTCGACCACAATACAGGGAGAAATCCATGATTATAACAGAACGGGACCAATCAGCTGCTCAGACCTCGATTTGTGTCACGAACTCAGACGGATATCAGTAATAATTGATTTCCATACATTTGCTAATGCAGAATGGATTACTGAACACATACAGAACCGGATGAACAGATGCCCTTTACACACAATGAACTGTAATATCTGAATGCACACAGATGTTCACATGCAGGATGATTCAACAGATGTGGCAGTTTATTTTAGAGAAACACTGATGTTTTTGATTGTTAGAGTTTCCTGTTGTGAAGGCTCTGGACAAACCTTTAGACTCTCGTGGGACAAATACAAGCGCTGGGCCTTGTTGCTGTTGTTGTTGTGGTCGTTGTACCATAACTGATGGAACAAGACAACATTCTGGCAAACAGATGTGTCGGTTTAACCCAAAAAAAAAGCCCACACTTCACACACATACTTCTCTCGCTATCCCTATGGGGACTTTCCACTCATTCTCTGGCCCCCAGCGATAAGCTAAACTAATTCTAGTCTTCACCCAAATACTAAAACCCAAAATTAACAAATTGTGGGGAACCACGCTCTCGGTCCCCAGAATGCAGGAGTCCTCACAGTGTCAGTGGGCTCTCTTTTTTTATAACAATTTTGTATAACAACAACACTGTTTGTGGTATTGTTTATGTTTTATCAGGTTCATTTTCTAAGTGATTTCAGTTGTCTTAAATTCTTGTTAATTACTGCTGTACATGTTTGCTAATTTGCAGGTAGTGGGGGTTCAGGTTCAGGTTTGGGTTTGGGTTCAGGTTCGGGTTGGGGTTGGGGTAGGGTTATCAAAAGTTCTGGGTTGGCCCTGCTGGCTGCTTACCTCCTGCCAACGTACTCAGCAGCTCTTCAACATCATCCAGGGACATTTAAAAGTAAAAATAAGAGTCCAGAACTAAAAACGCTGTACAAAGTGATACAACAGCACTTCATGGTTGTCAGTCAGAACCTCCGTCCTCCTCTTGCTGCTCTTCAGACCAGAGTACTCCTCTTCTCCCTCTCCCTCTCTCTCTCCCGCTCCCTCTCTCCTCTGTCCCTGCTCAGGTCTGGCGTCGGCAGCTCGCCGTGGCCCGCCGTGTTGTTGGGCTCGTAGCGGGACGAGGTGGGAGAGTTCTGCATGACCACCAGGCGTATGGGCGACTGGCTGGGCGGCGCCGGCGTGTTGTCGGGTGCGTACTCCTTGGTGGGGTCTTTGCCCCGGCAGTCGTACAGGATGCAGGAGATGAGGAAGACCAGGAGCAGGATGACGTAGCTGGCGACCAGGATGATCAAGTTCAGGGTGACGGGGTCAATCTCCAGGTAGAATTCCATGAAACCCATGGTGCCGCTTCATATCTTGCCCGGGTCCAGAGAGGGAAGAGATGATGGGAAAATCAACAAAAAGAGAAAAGAAATATGGGAAAGAGAGAGATGTGTGGGGGGTGAAAGAGAAGAAGCAGAAAGAAAGGCTGCGATGATGGACGAGGGGCGGACAGCTGACTGGAAAGAGAAAAACAGCAAAAGGCATCAGAGAGATGAAGTGAGAGGATCAGCTGAGAGAGAGAGGCCGTGACAGCAGGCCAGGCTGGATGTGAAGCTTTGTGCTTTAAAGGACGTTAATCCTCGCCGCTCCTCCAACCTTGAATTTCAGCAGCCAATGATTAAAGCTGCTCAGTTTTAATAACTTAAGCCACCATTTTGATTTTCCCAACTACACAGCAAACAGTACAGTGACAAAACTATATTCAGCAAAATGGAGGAAGGGACTTGGACACACCTGTCAGCTTGCCATAAGCGTCACTTTGGGGATTTTGGGAGTCATGTAATATGTATTAAACAACTGCTTTATTATGTCACTCTGAGTGATTATTTTTACATTTGCAATCAAATTAGATTAAAAGCATATAAGGTCACAGGACAGGCTGTGGTCTTGCTTGAAACATGAAGTTTTAAGAGTATTGCTGTTAGCGTGTTAGCGTGTCCTGGTTTTGCCCAGATTTGAACCTTACAGGCGGAGCTTCATCTCAGGCTGATGAATCCATCCTCTCTGACTTTAACGAGAGTACAGGTGAAATATTTGGAGAAAAATGGACCTAACAGATTGTCATTATATCACAAATCGCTTATTGCTTCACATAAGTGGACAAAACAAATAAAGATTTTTCTATTAATACGATGTTTAGTCTATACACCAAAGAGAAACTACAGAGCCCAGTTTGTTCCCTCAAATTACTGTTATATGCTCAAAATGCAGATGAGAACATATACTTCAGATTCTGCCTGCTAAACACAATGTTGTGTCATATTTGACATCCCTTAAGTGTATTTCGCAGTAAAAACAACACAGAAAGTTTAAATGGAGTTTTGTGCTGAAAGCATGCAGAAGGAGTTCAGTAACACCTTTATTGGACAGCTTAAGTGAGACAGGAAATGGGAGGGCGTATGACACGCAACAATGGTCACTGGCTGGAATCGAACCGGCGACATCCCGGTAATGTGACGTGCACGCGGCATTAAATGTGCTTAAATGATGTAGTACGAACGGAACGCTTCAGTCCGTGTTTCCAGCTATTTTTATTTTCCTTTCAGGGAGTAAAAACCTTTAAATGTTCAAGTTTTAAATCAGACATCTGCACTGAAAACAGATTATTACCGATATCAATAAATCACAGTATAATCATACAAGTTCTTCGAGTTCTGTTGATGTGTGTTGAGTTCCTGTGGGTGGCGCTCTTTTCCCTGTATCTCCTGCCGTGGTGGTCATCACTGCTCATGAATGTATATATGATGTCATGTGAGCCATTACACACAGAGCAGGACTAGGCTCCACATCAAAGTCCTGGTTTACTGCTCTGAAACGCTTCGTGTTGTTTGGATTCATGTGTTCTGCATTAAGCTTCAGTGCTGCAGCTTCTCAGAGTCCCCGCATACATTCAAGTAAAGCCTCAACACAAATACAAGAATACGACCAAAATGCAGAAACAGTTCAACAAGTTTGCAGTAAAAAAATGGAGCTCGTGTTGCAGAAAACATTCAGATTCAATTTGAGTGTCTGTCTGTCTGTCTGTCTTTAAACCTCTCAACCCTCCTGCTGTCTAAATAAAACACAGAAAAATGAAAAGAGGATATCCAGTCTTTTCAAAAATGTTGTAAAACAACAGAATCAGGAAATACCTTTCAAAGCAGGGACACTTAACTACTGTCCTCGACAGCAGATGGTGAGCGCCGGGGGAGAAAGAAGGCGGGGCAAAAATAACAGAGCAGGAAAAATATAGCAGAGCGGATATTAGACTTTAGGGAGAGAGGACACCCAAACAAGGACCTGCTAATGGTATAAGATCAGCACGACCCACTAAACTGTGACACACTTAAACTCCCCCAACTAAACCTTTTAATGGGGGAAAACAATGGAAGAAAGCTCTGGGAGAGCAGCAGCAGACACGCAACAGATGTTACAGATGTTATTTACAGATAGATTGTAAACATATACATACGAATATGAAGCTGAGCTCAGCTGCTGCAGAAACAGAAACCTGGCGGGATGTTAAAGTGCAGCAGAGAAGGGAAAGACATCGTTTAATGACAACGAGGCAGGTTCAAGGCTCTGATTGGGCTACTTGGTGTGAGTCACACTACTTTCTATATTAATGCCGGCACTGGACGTTCGTCGTCACTCCCGGGGGGGGCTACTGGGTTTGTCTGGATTAAATGTAAAAACGACAACTTGCCTTTGAGCATCAGCGGAGTTACTAACCCTAACCCAGACAAGAAAGCGAATAATTGTACTTCCCAAGATATCAAACTATTCCTTTAAGGGATCATCAAATTTAATATCATTTATCCTGAGAGGAACGTGGATATTTAAACCAAATTTCACGGCAATCTATCCAATTGTGGTGGACAGACTGACTGCCATTCCTACATAAACAAGAGAAACAAGAGAGCCAAGTGTACAGCAGGTGAGACCCAGCTGCTGACCCTGCAGGCTCAACACTTCAGGTCGGACTTCAGTCTTCTTATCACAACCTTTTCAGAACAGCCGGAGGCAACTGGACCGGCTGGAGGAACGGCAGCGGGCCACGATGGCAATCAGAGTGGGGCTGCCATTCTTTTTAAACACAATGTGAACTTCCTGCGTCGAGGCGGCACCGCCAAGCACGCCCCTCCTGTCTGCCACAGCACCCACCACAGCCTGGGAGCTACAAGCACACCCTGTTATTTCAATGAGCCTTTAAATCCATCAGCACGCCGGCAAATGAAAGAACCAGATGCAGAGAAAAAGTTTGAGGGGAAAAAATGGATGTTTGACGGATGAAAGGAAGTGCCTCTCCCTGGTTAATGGGGCCTCTCGGGGCTCTGGGCCATTGTTGGCCCTGCTGGTCGGCCTCCCTCGGAGGCTGAAACCAGCTTCTATCACAGGATCTCTCCCACCTCAGACCAACTGGAGCCGCTCCGACCTACAGACTGAACCACATCCTGCATCCACTACATGCTCCTCATGTTGAACTGAAACGATCCCTGCTTCTCCTTTAGGGTGTTTTAACATCAGTGAATCGCTATGAAATGCTGTTACACGGTGAAACGTTGCCTAATTAGAAAACATGGCCTACCTTCCACCTGGAGGTCCTGATTCAGAAGAGTCAGCACTCTGTTGGTTCTATTGAACTACAGAAACACACAGTCCACTCGCTCTTTGTTAGTACAGAGCACTTAAAAACAGCAGAAAGTCCAGTTTCTCTGGATTAATAATTTCTCTGTAAATGAAAGAAAAACACTGAGTAGCTTCCAACATTTACCTCACTGGAGATCTGCAATGACCCTAAAGCAAAAATAATCCCTTGCAATGTCAAAAACATCCATGTAAATGACGCTGTTGTCTCTAAAGACAAGTGGGAGAGAAAATCTATAAACAACAATCTTACAGATGTCCAAAATCTCTGCCTTCTTCCCAGGTCAGTTTGGGAGGAAGAGTGTATATTTCTCTCCAATCAGAAGGCAGATATGAAGATTTAACTTCTGCACAGTTAATAATTTCCTCACAGCTTCAGGGAACAGCTGAACTGTCTTTATACATGTTGTACATATAAACACACACCTGTCATCATGACGACTATAGCGGTAACATGACCAGCTGATCTGCTGTGGAGGGAAATCTCACATTTTCTTCCAGCTCTGGACGTCCGTAACGCTGCATGTTATATTGAGAAACTGGTCAGATGTTTGCTGAGATGCAAGATCGAGCAGCAGACGCCCCACGTCTCCAGGACAGGAAGCTACAAGGCAAAATGTGGCTTCTTGCTGGAAATCAAGGTGGATCCTAACATTGGAAAGGTGTCGTCAGACGCTGTTCACCGATCCTACAAGAACTTAGTTTGAAGCATACTGGCACCTTAAATTAGTATAAATGTGTTTAAATCCATCTTTTTTATATTTTATATATTTTCAATTTGTTCATAAAAAACAAAAAAAGTTTCTACGTTTGGCTGAGGCGGAAAAGTTGGTTTACTTAGCAAATAAATTATGCTGTACATGAAGCATGTGAGACAGAAACATCAGATCTGTGTGTGGCGCTGATATTTTTGTTTGACATATTTTAATGACGTCGTCTCGTTGCGTCTTCTTCTTCTGCAGTGGTTCACTGGAGAATCAGCTCCAGCTGTTTGTATCTCGGTGGAGATTCAGTTAAAGTTTGGATGGAAACTTGACTGTTATTATCATACCTGGCAGAAATGATGGTCAGAATGATAAAAATAGGCCCAGAGTAGTAATAAACTGGAATTATCCATTAACTCTGATCAGATGCTAAACTTTTATATCTCCACATTGTGAGTTTGGAGTCTGGTCGCCTTATTGCCGCTCACAGCTTTCATTTCATTACTTATTTTTATATTAGTTATTATTCCAGCAGGGAGACGAGTCGACCTGTAGGTTCCCATCAGATTCCAGTTTTAGCAGCGACTCTGCTGCAGGAAACAGGAAGCTGTCGGTGTAACGAGCGGCGCTGCCTCCCAGCAGCTCTGACTGACAGAAACATCCACATCCAGCCTCATTACCGATCCACCCACCTGTCTCCACTGACAGGTAATTAGACCTCACCTCTGCAGAGAGCCAGACACTCTCTGCTCGCGCTGTGACTCTAATGAGCTCACTTATTGTGTGTTTGCAGTAGAAACCATTAAAACAGCTCCAGGTTGAGGAATTCATTAGTATTTCAGCAGATTCTTTATTGATGTTGCACCTCAGAGGCAAACTAATGAGACGTTCTGTAGCTCTGCAGAACAATTTTGACAGCTTGAACTTGCCTCAACATCGTGCCTGTTTGGTTTCATGCTGCCTCTCATTGACCTGGTGTTTCACGTGTTCTCACCTCAGCACTTGTGTAAGTAGATGCTCCTTCACATAATCTCCAGTCTCGTTTCCTGCAGAGCAGAAACACTCGAGACCTTTTGGAGACATCAGTTATCAAACACTCGAGCCTTCATCGCTCTTTCTCCCCTTCAGTTTACATGTAAAAGTGGCAGATTTACCATCAAAGTTTGCAGTAACCTTTTCAACAATGGGGTATTGATTTCAGGCTTCTGACTTCTAGCAGACTTTGTCCTTAGCCTAATTGGATTTGGGGATGTCCAGCCACTCGTAACCAAAGACAGACATGTGTTTTGGTAAGTCCTCTTTCTTTTCTTCTGTAAAAGTGAAATATACTGTTTGAAAATATGAAGAATAAAGTCTAAATCTAACCTGCGTTTTGTTCGAGTTATGTTACATTTTTATTTATACTGCTATAATACCAGGGCTAACTAGCTAAACAGTGTGGTTTCTTCATTTCCATGTCTTCTACATGTTGAGGATGATGACTTTTTACCTGTTAGCTGTAGCTTCAGTCTGTTAGCATGATATCATGTATGTAGCCAAGAAATTGCATATTTAAAATCCTTTTACAGGGTTCTCGTATCCAAACAAGACTGTCAGCCTTTCCAACCAACTTGCCGGTTTAGCTTAATTAGCCGATGGTCAGCAACTACAAATGAGAAGCTGCTTCTTTCTGAAATCAGGGACCCATTGTTTCAGAAATGACTACAAATGTCTGGTGGTAAATCTGCCATCACTACCATTATAAACTGCATATGTGCTGCGCTTTCATGGAAGGTTGACTTTTTGTTTTTAGTGTATAGTTGACTGGTGACACAGAAGCAGGACATTTTCCCTAATTACCTAATCAACCACAACTTTATGTTTATCTTCGCTGCAGTAAACGCTCCGCGCGGCCATGACTGTAGTTTCTAAAGAGGAAGTTAATGAGGACAACCTTTGACCACACAGGATGGTCCCCTGCAGATTTACAGTGATAGCAGAGGTTTCTGTTGTAGACGTCAAACTTTCCCACATTTTATAAGACCAACACCTGAAAACATCAGAGCCGTGGGCACTGATTCAGAGGTCTGGAAGCAGGCTGCTTCAGCCTTGAGCGACTCTGCTGACCTTGAGGCTCGTCTGATGGCAGAACAATCACAAGCATGCTGGGGAATTATTTCAAAGTTTTGGTAAAGGGCGTGTAGGAAGAGAAACCTTCCTGTTCTCTGGCTGATCCCTTTTAATCGTGCCGATTCCCTGTCTCTTTGCGTGCCAGGCCTTTTCTGACTGAGAGTCTGGGGTGTGTTTAAGGGGGGACACTGTCACTGTGTTGCCCCTCTGGTCACTCAGCTGGTCACTGTGTTACAGGAAGGGATAGGAGGGTCGGGATTTCCCCTCTGAACCCGCCTCACACAGCCTGAGGCGATACAGAAACACAAAGGATCAGTCAGCAGTGGTTCAGGTCTGCATATTTACCCCCACCACAGAGGTAGATATTAAAATGGGCAAACTGGAAGAGGTCTTGGAAAGAGATGACGATGCTGGTCCGTCAGTCGGTCCACCATTCCACTATTAGATGGATTGACATAAGGTTTTGTTCATGTCCCCCAGAGGATGAATCCTACTAGCTTTTCCTCCAGCGCCACCAGCAGGTTGACATTTTTTACTTTTTGTGAAATTATTGGATGGATTGCCATGAAACTTGGTACACAATCCATCATATAAATCGTAAAACCTTCGGTGACCCTCTGACTATTCTTTGGCGCCATCATCAGGTCAAAGCTTCACTTTGGTTTATGACCAAATGCCTGCAGAACTACCCATCAGCCTCAGCTGCACTCTGTGTTGAGTGATAATTAGCAAATATTAGTATGCTAACATGCTAAACTATGATTTTGAACATGGTAAACATTAACCTGCTAAACATCAGCGTGTTAACATGCTGTTAGCATTTAGCTCAGAGCACCACTGTGCCTAAGTGCAGCCTGGCTGTGAAAGTAATTGCAAACCAATTTAGAACCACTTTTAATGAGCCAAAGTCAAATAAAAGTGGAACCACAAACAAACCGCCATGTTAATTAGTGGGAGGGCATTCTCTCCCTGCAACTTGTCTTCCAGGCATTACTGTACCCGCAGGAGACGGAAGACGTTAGTCTCGGTGTTGAATGTGGCTTCGCTTCCTGTGAGGTTCTGTTGGACTCCTCTCCTTCCGAACTCCTCTGAAGTGTCTGCAGGAATGAGATGGAGGTGATGCAACACTGCCCTCTCTGTCTCTCTCTCTCTCTGTGTCTATGTCTCTCACCCTAACCCCCTCCCCTCCTCCACATTCCCAGGATGCTTCACTCCAGCGGAGATAAAGTTAGCACTGCAGAAGTGACGACGCGTTGTAACCGTTACCCGCCACCACAACCGCCTCCTCCTTTAAATGACGCACTCCCCCCCCCAGTTTATTATCTGGTCGTGTGTCTGTGGGATGCTAGGCAACATAAACACAACTAAATATAACAGCCGAGCTGCTATAACTTTCCAGTCTGCTCTGAATACAAACTCCTCAGTGAGTGAATTAAAAAGCAGTCGTTCACTCTCAGGTTGGCTCTTGAATCTTGAGTTTAATAGAACAAATATGTTTCTCTCAGAAAGTCTATTGACACGGAATAAATAAGACTGAACAGCTGTTCAGGGTAAAAGAACGTGAGACAGCGTCAGACTGACCCTCACTTTAACAGTTAAACATCTACATGTGAGCTCTTTAATACGCTGGAATACATGACGTGGTTATTTTCACTTTGGAGCACAGTGCACTAGTTTAAACATACAGAGTGGCATGCAGATCAGAGGTTAGCCCCGTTTGTGAGCTCAGTACTCAGAACGTTACTCTGGGATTCAGCACGCAAAGTCAAAATCAGATTTTTTGAGCCGTTATTAAGCAATGAGTTGTGTCTTTAAATGTATTCTCGAGATCCCACAGACGTCTTCTGTCTGCTGAAAGATTCAATGTTTGCCGATGGCGAAACAAATCCAATATTTTCACCGAAGGAGCGCTACGTGAGCGAATCACAGAGTAACGATCAGACTGCTGCTGACCACAGAAGAGCTGATCAGAGATGAGACAAACTTCAACAACAGAGTACCTTGTTAAATGTCTTTTATAGCTTATTAGCAGCATTTCGTTAGAGATACTGTACATCATCGAGCTTCGTAGAGCGACAACTTTTCATTATCAAATAATCTGCCGACTGTTTCATTGATCAATAATAGTGATAATAAAAAATAATCTTAAAGAGGAAATCCAGACAAAATAGTTTTTTTTGACAAACGCTCAAAGGAACAATAAGACTTCCTCTGACCTTCAGAATAAAAGCGGTGGGGGGGTTAGATAGTGTTATGGTAACATAATTTGATATTTATACCCACATGTCCTCTGCTGTATGGTGCACATAACTATCAGCCAATCAGAGCAGAGTATAAATTAAACAGTCCTGTGTTACAAATTTAATTAAATTGATTAAATTTACTTTTTGCGGCAATTAATTCTCCACAAGATAACCCATAATGACAAAGCAAAAACATGCTTTTAGAATCTTTTGCAAATTTATAAAAATCGAAAACTGAAATCTCTCATTAACATAAGTATTCAGAGCCTTTGCTGTAGCACAGGTGCATCCTGTTCGCTTTGATTATCTTTGATCTGATTGGATACCAAAAAGTCACTGTAAATGTGAGGACAAAATCCCGGCGATGGGGACATATTTTGAGATATAACGATTAAAGAGGACAGAACTATCAAACATATTATAGCGTTTTCACCAGTTATTAGTCTGTGCTTTTATTCTCACTGCCAGATGCAAGTTCCAGAAGCCTTATTTCACAATGTCCTCAGGTTAGTAATCCCTCTGCACAGATTTCCATGGCAATATTTTTTTTCTACCATGTGACCCTCAGAGGGCTCCGTAGAAAACTCAAGGTGACATCTCCGAATGGCTTGTTTTGTCCCCCAACGGTCCAAAACCCAAATGATAAAAATCATGAGGCAAATTTGAAAAGCTGATACCAGATTAATGTTTGGCATGACCTAAATGATTAATTGATCATTAAAAGTTTAGCCCCCTGTCCATCGTCCAGCACTTCCGGTATGGTGTTTATTTTCTGCTGCTGAATCATCCTGCAGGTTGCCACGTGTCCAAACCAGCACAGCCTCGTGTCCTTTAAGGTGTCTGCAGAGTCATCGCCGTCTCAGATGGACGAGACCCTGCAGTGATACGTTCACCACTTCACGTTCCTGTTAAACTTTGCATTGTTAGTCTGGTGCGTTCAGGTTCACTGTGTCCCTGAAGTTAATCCTCTGAACCACCAGCGTGACTTTTTGGATAAAAAGAGTTTAAACTTGACCCCCACTCAGGACTGGACCGTCTAAAGTTCCTAACGGGTATTTCCTCTGCGGCGGTGATCAGGCCACGCAGTACCCCTGGCTGGCCAGGAGGGCGGTCTGGCTCTCCCTTCGTTTGTCCTTCTTCTTCCTCAGTCGGATCCTCCAGCAGACGGCGCTGGAGCCCAGCAGGCCCAGTCCGGCAGACAGCAGCACCAGTCCCAGCACCGAGATGGTGGACCCATGGGAGTTGAAGGTGTACGCCACCGCCGTGACCACTATGCCGGCGATGAGGACGACCACGCCGAAAGGCACAGTGCAGCGGTAGCAGGACATCTCTGCGCCGCCGGTGGCCGCCGTCAGCTGGACCTCGTTGACGTGCGGGACATGCGTTGTCATGACGACGCTGCTGTCCTTCCTGGCCTTTTCCCGGCTCAGCTTCTCGGCAGAGATCGATTTCGGCACCCTCATGGCGCTCCTGGGGATCCTGGCGCCGCCTTTGCTGTGGAGGTCGTCCGGCATGGCGATCTTACTGGCGAGGAAGAGGTGGGCCATCTTGATACTGGTGTCAGCGATCAGCCAATCACAGAACAGCTAGTTGAAAACAGAAAATTAAAGAGGCGTTGAGGATTCTGTCTCATGTGACCTCAGTCAACAGGCCTCTGACAGCTACAGTGGCCATTAAATCACATAAATAAGACGACTATGAGAGCCAATCAAAACAGAGGTACAACAAAAGGTAATAAATTACCATTTAAGCCACTGAAAGATAAAACATAGCCTTTTAGCAAAAACTTGTAAAGCAAAATAGTCAATAGAAAACCAGTTAGGTAGTCTCCCATTAGGGCTGGAAGAATTAATCTGTGTAAATAATGTCTACATCGTGGAAATCCAGTTATTACAACCTGCACAAAACAATTACTTTTAGTCAAAAAGTAGCGTAGATGCTAGCTGGCTACATTATCTGTCTCGAGTGTGACATGAATAATTTTACAATATACTAAACTATAAACTACCTGCTGCACTTCACAGGACAGACTGGCTCTGCGTATATTTGACAATCGTATCTCTGAGGGAAAAAGACTCTGCACACTGATCTGAGCTCTGGTCTCTGGTTACGAGAGCTGAAGTCACGGGAGTCGATGCTACTTAGTTCAGTCTGTCCGTGCCACGTAGCCGGGGAAGCTAACACCAGCTACCCAGCTGGGACGTCAAGAAACACTAACAGCAGGAGCAGATGAGTTGGTGAGCAGACTTCTGATTTAAATACAATGCCAGCCTTTGCAAGCGGTGCAGGTCTTTTATTATTCTTTCTCAGCTGTTTTGCACATGTAGGCCTAAAAGACACGATGCTTCAATCAGGGTTTTAGTCTTTTTGCATTCTGCAGGAAAAACTTGGATTACAATCATGAATCGTCCCCAAGCTTTGGGCCACATCTGTAGAATGAAGCACTTTACAAAATGATCGACAAACCTACGAGATGATTGGGAGGAGAAACTCTGTGACAACCTCCAAGTTTGGTGACGTTAAACCTTTTCAGATAAGTTGAAGCATCGCACCACTTTCATGGGTTGACAAAGTTCTCCTCCCTCTTACTGAAGAGTGACTGCTGCTGATGTTCAGCTGCTAACTGCACTTTAATGTGGAACAGATGGAGGAATGGAAGTGTTGAGATTTCATTAACAGCAAATTAGCACAGCGGATCACAAATCAGGGACGTGTCTCACTAAAATATGATAAAAACATAAACCAGCCAATTAAGTGACAGAATCTACAACAAGGTGATAAAACAACTTCACATCTTCTCTGCAGCACTTATTAATGAGTGGAGTACTTAATGTGCCAGGAGATTAGATGGGAAATGAGTTACTGCAGCAGCAAAAAGTGAAGTTCAGTGACATGAATTAAATACTAGAATAAGAAGTGACAGAAACATTAGAAGATAATATCCAAATACTAAGAAGTGTAATTAGTTGAGAGTGTGGAAAGTAAATGGTTTATCCATAAATAGACTATCCATTTATTTAAAGTGACACTTTGGTGCTTCTTTTGTCTTGTGATGAACAAACTATTATCAGTAAGTGATGCACAAGATGATGACTCAGGTTTTCTGCTTTCGATCTGGTCCTCTGAAGCTGAACTGCAGCAGGTTAACTGTGCAGCATCTGTTACCACGGTGATACACCCAGGTTCAACCTGAGCCGGCTCTGTGATACCAGACCCCTGAGTTGTACCCAAAGATGTGGCTTCGTGATAACAGGAGGAGATGAGCCTCCACCGACCGTCTGATTCTCTCAGAACAGATTTAAATTCATATTGATATTTCATTTAGTCTTTGTTCAATAATCATTTAATGGTTTAGTCAGTAACACGTCAAAAAATGCCCGTCACAAGTTCCCAGAGTCTGAGGTTTCATCTTCCACGTCTTCTTTTGTTAAATATAATTAATTCAGAATCATAGAAAACAGACAAAAGCAGCAACTCAGAAACGTGAGAAGCTGAAACCAGAGTGTTAATGACGGCTAATCAATTATCAAACATGTTGCTGAGGATCAATTAATCGACTCATTTTGCAGCTTTAATATAAAGTATTTATTTTATTGTGTCAGAACATAGAGAGGCTGGTTAAGGTGGACTACATGAAAACTGCCTGGAAATAATAAAATGACATTTTCAAGAACTGAAGAATTGTGGTACTTTAATAACAAAAGTCTTTATTTGTACAGAAAATAATCATAATCACTCTAGAAATCTTCCTAGAACGGCTGACTGGAGCCGCCCTGTTTCCTCTGGAGTTCATGAAGAGTGACGGCGGCACTGCAAAATAAGTCCACCTTAACTAGTCTGGTCTAGCAGGAGAGACGACTGAGGGAGCGAGGACAACTTTAAAACATCACCTTTTAATTACGTTACACAAAGAAGCAGCACTCCTTAACTTTATACCTTAAAGACCTGGAGCATTTTAAGGTGGAATGTGGCTGGAATGAGTCACTTTAAAGACATAAAACAACATTTAAACATTAACGTTAAGCTGTAAATGTTGCTGATGCTCCTCAGTCTGCAGATTATTTCACTAAATTAAGATTTATTTAAGTAGTCTGTCCTCTACTAAAGAAATAACTTCTAAAGAAAAGTTATTCAGATATTTAACTCTTTAAGGTCTTTTTCAGATGTTTTTAAGAGATATTTGTCACCGTAATGTTAAAACTCTGATGTCCCAGCATCCCTCCGTTAGTGTGAAAATCTGGATTGTGCTTAAAATCTTGGCTCACAATAGATAAAAACGGTTATTTAGGTCACCATCACATGCACACACCTCTTCATACAAACATCCTCACATTGTCCTCAACTTGCCAGATTTTGCCTTAAATCACCTTAAACTGAGTTCTTAGTTCATGTTGGAGCATTTATTTATATTATTGTTTTAAAGAGTTATTCTGTTTGCATTTCACCTTAATCTGAAAATTAAACTTTAAGGAGGCTTTAAGATTCACCTCGGCGTTTAATGATGTGAGCACAGACTGCAGAGCACACACACACACACACACACACACACACACACACACTCTGTGTTAAACCTGTCATCACTGCAGGTTGATAAGTTTTAATGCTGCTTGTTTTATCTTTCTTTATATTCTCTACTCTGTGTTTATTGTTACTAGAGTAAATTCTTTGTATGTGTGAACCGACTTGGCAATAAACCTGATCCTGATCCTGGTCCTGGAAAAGGAATAATAAAAGCACTTACTGTTGGAGTGTGCAGCTCTACATTCCTCGGTGTGGAGGCTCTACAGGTCGTGTCTGCGCTCGTCACTCTGCATCGTCCAGACTGCCGGAATAAATGGGGGAATATGGCTATCAATAGAAGAAAACGGGGGGACTGCCCTCCCCCACACCTCCTCCTCCTCCTCCCCCCTCCATACCACCTCCTACTGGACTAACAAGAAAAGTTTTAACTCTTTCCTCCCTTCAGCCGGCACTCTGTCACTAACACACACTCCTTAAAATAATCTCTCTTTCATGGTGAACTCTCCTTAATTGAAGCCAAACCCCTTTAAAATGAGTGAAGGCCATTTTACCAGACCACCTTAAATAACATCTTCATTTTTAACAGTTTTGTCATAAAAAATGAAAAGCCATTCAAACGACCTTAATCTCAAACATGTTCAGAGACTCGTGCTGCTCCGTGTGGACAGTTGGGAAGCAGATGTGTGTTTCAGAATGTGGAAAGTGTTTACTGGAAGAATTTCAGTGTTTCATATTAACGTAGTACAGACTTGTCTTTAGTTGGAACACACTTCTTCTTCCTCGTCCCAAATTAATCAGATGCTGAGATGAAACAACAGTCTATAGAAGTAGAAACTGAGGAAAAACCCGACGGGAAATCAACTCCGTTCAGTGGATTCAGGTGAAGGAAAAGTTGGTGAACTTTGACAAGCAAGTTCGTGCAGTTGACCAACAGCAAGCTGGAATTAGACTTAAGACTTTGCGTTGTTTCTCTTCTACTTGTACAGATTGAGGGTATAACGCATGTGTCCACTAGAATCAGTGCCATGTTCAGCAAAGTTCAAAGAAGATATGAAGAAATCAGGAAACGGAAATCTATTTCACCCCTTTGACAGTGTAAACAAACCAACACGTGTGAGATAAACGCGAAAGACAATCACCAGATGGAGAACAATATTAGGAGCCTTGAGGAGGAGTTTAGTTTCCGGCTCTGCTAAGATCACTCGTGGCAGTACGATGAAACGTAACGTTACGCCCAAACTCAAAACTTCTCGACAGGATTCCCGACAGCTTGTTTGATGTTACACGTGTGCGTCGGCTCCTCTGCGACCTTCGACCTACGTTTGCAAAGATGTTGACGTGTCTCTGCAGAAGCTTATTTCCAGCTTTTAAATGGAGGAAGCTAACGTAGCTTATTAGCTGTGATGCTAACATCCATTTTCATTGCAGCTCCTCTGTCAGAGTATAAACTGCTCCACAACAGAGACCTGGTTCACACAGAGTCAGGAGACAGGAGGACATCGTGCTGATATAGCTGTTAATACACTGTGGACACTAACTGACAGCCAGAAAGCTCATTTACTGAACAATTCCTCAAGATTATAGAAATGATCATGTTGGAGTGCAGAACTCCAGAGCCTCTCCACTGCTTCTGACGACTGAAAGCAACAAGGCAGTAAAACTGGAACTCCTTCTTCTCCCAGAATCCTCCTGCAGCCCCCCAGGGAAACCTCCACCCTCCAGACCTGCAGACTTTAACATCTGGGAGGAATCAGCTGAGAGAAGCAGCTGAGGTTTATTTACCGTCCTGATCCCCGCTGTCCTCTAAAGCCCCCGTTGTCCAAACGGCTCCAGTCTCACGTCCACGGTGCAGAGGGTTCTGTGGCGATGACAGGAGAATCATTTTAAGACTCAAATACAAAATCAACTTCTTTAAATAACACAGTGTGTCCTGCTGTTGTCGGGGAAACTGTGTTTGTGTGCAGCATGAAATCAGATGGTTGTAATTATTATTAATGGACTTCTTTCTTAAAACAAGTTTGTTTGGCTGCACTGTAAACAGGTGCTGCTCTAACGTTGGATTTCTGGCGAAGTAGCTGCTCAATCAGTGTTTGCTGTAGTATTAAACTGCATCTGCTGTTACCACGGTAACCACAGATGTCACCAAATCAACTAGGGTTGAAAACTGAAGGATTTTAATATCAACCACATATGAGGCAGATCAGAGATACACTGACAAAGATAGAAACCATTCACAAAAGCTGCTAATACATCATGTGATCAGTCGGCTGCAGGAGGTTCTGGTTCTGGTTGTTCAGCTGACCTTGTGGTAACAGCAGGTTTCTCTGCTCTGACATGCTTTCCCTCCAAACTCACAGCACAGCTCTCGGCGCAGGTGCAACCTAAATAGCACAAAGGGAAGTTACAGTTCCACTTTTTCACTGTAGGTTTGCTGACTTCATGCTAAAGTTTTTCTCCAACCCCGAGAGGACGAGGTACTGAAAAAAACTTCTCCCTGTTCGGCCTCCAGACGTCTGGAGTCTGGTCTCTGTGTTCCAGCAGGTTTAAAGAAAGAACTAACTCCATTATTATTGCAGGACAGTGACAGTAAAATATATAGAAAACCAAAAAATAACGTTTTTGACCGCTAGTAGATGGTAGTAAAAGCTTTGTTTGTATCGTGCATGCACACGAGCACAGAGGCAACAACATTTACATCAAGCTGGGCTTTCCCAAAGAGACACACGTGATATCCAGAGTATTTCCTCCAGAAAGCCTGTTGGAGGATCTCAGTAACTGTTGGAGGATCTCATCCGAAGGTGAAAAACGAATACAAAAAGATGTGATTTCAATCTCCACTCCTGCAGCTTCTACAGAGTCCAGCTGTGCACATCTGGCCTTCTTTTCCAAACTTTTGCTTTTGCAGATGATCCTCTTGGGGGTCAGTGAGGGCCAGCAGGGCTCCCCTGGTGATTCCTTTGATCCAGATTCAGGGATCATCACCGCAGGGCCTGGGAGAGAGGCCGGAGCCCCAAAATCCTGTGACCTGGTGAGAGGCGCAGTCAGCTGGAGAAACCAAGCAGATATAAAGTCAGTCATTTCATATCTTTTAATGTCTATCTTTGTGCTGATTGTTCTTCAGATCTAATTTACACTCACAGTTTCTGGTGCCACTCGAGTGAAAGTGATTAAATTTTTCACTCCCTGCTCGCAGTCCCAGTGACTCTCTGTGTTCACATATTATTATTTCCCCAAAGGGTGTGTCAGGATTTTTGAAGTGTTTCTCTCCAAAGCAATCAGACCAAAATGAGATGTTTAATGAACGCATGGAGATTGATTTTCCTTCCTGGCCCATTAGAAGTCCGTCCAGGGACGTGGACGAGTGTTAAATCACTTCCTTCCCGGATCCATTTCTGGGTTATGGATGATGTGAGTTATTTGCTTTGGATCCGTCTCTCTGGAGACATCCTCCCCTGCTTCCTCTTTACAACAGATGGTTACAGACTGTGCATGTAAAGTGGTGAGGTTAGCAGCTATTGGAGCGCACAGAACTGTGTGTCTGCTCTTCCTTTCTGTTCCTTCCTGTGAATACAGGTGTGTTCACCGAGCCACAGTCAAACTCCATCTTTGTAATCTTACATGCTGGACATTTTCTTTGGCTCAGACCAAAGTGGAAAAGTTGACTTTGCATTTTTGTAGCTTCACACGGCCCAGAAACTAAGAAAAACCTTTTGCTAAAAGCGTGGAGTCACACCAGCAGCCCCATGAGGCTTCAATGCTCTTTACAGAGCAGAAAACAAAACTGTTGAGTCGATGAAAAGACGAAGAAAAACTTTTGTATTCAAATATATCTTTGAAAAGGTTATGCTGTTACCAAAATCAAATCAGCCACAGCCCTGCTTAAAGGATCAGGCTGGTGCTAATCTATATTTTTCTTCTTGTCATCAAACCCCATGTGCAGACCCAGACCACTTCTCAAGTCTGTGGTTCTCAGCTCCGAGCTCATTGGTTCCTGCTGAAGACATAAATCAAACGTTACAACAACAATAACTTTCTAAATGTCCTCTTTCAAAGTAAAAAAGTAAGTCAAAGATAAGAGGTGAAAAGAGTGGAGGGGGTGTGACAGAGGAATACAGGATGTGCTACTCTCAGCATGATTATCATTTGGTATTATTAGGATCAGAGGAAACTGAGGATGTTATTAGAAAGAGAAGTAGATGAGCCAAATCGAGAAAGAGTAACAGGATGTGAAAAACTGAAACAGATGAAATAAAAAGCCGGGGGGAAGGTCACAGGTCAGGGTGCTCAATGACAGGTCGCAGTAAGGAGTATGTACAAGAACTTGACAAATAAGCTTAAAATGCAGGACCAAAGATCTCCAACATTTTGCATCGACTTAATAAATCGAAATAAATAAACACTGTAATGGAGAGACACTGTAGAGACACTTCAGAGGAAAAGATAGGTGGAGGAAGGAAGGAGGAGAAAGTATCAGAGAAAGGAAGATAGAAAGATGGAGCTGCAGGCTTCGGCGGGGGAGGAAGCGTTCCCATAATTCACTGTTTTCATGTAGGATTTATCATGTCAGCCGCAGGATTACCTCACTTCCTGCTGCTCAGCGTCAACACGCCGGCCTGCAGCCCTGGAGAGCAGACAGGAAGGGCTTCCAGTTCAGAGGTCAGCAGGTCACAGAACACTCTCATTAGAAACACAGACTATCGAACAAGATGTTGCAGAAACCTTTTGAAATCCATAATTTAGCTCGGAGCGAAATGTCTCCTTTCATGCTTTGATCTTAAAATCTGTGTGGCCTACCCTCTAATGTTAGCACAGGTACCCATTAGTTTGAACATGCCTTCAGTAAAAGTTCCCAGATTGTTGCACCCTTTATTCCCCAACTTCACATCTTTATTCCTTGTACCTATATGTACTGGTACCTTCCGTACACCAATGGGAAGAATTATGCTGTACATTGCGGGCCATAATGTAAAGCGTTACCGTAACAATCAACCAATCAGAGCTTTGTAGGCGGGATTAAGAATGAGGACGTCATCTTCATAGGTAGCTAGCTACCTAGCTTCATTCATGATGCCAGTGTGGATTAGATGTCTGCAGGTTGTTGTAAGTCAACTTACAGAAATAACAACTCTTAACTTGACATATTTCTTCAGTCATCATGAAAAACAAGTTGACTGCTTCTAGAAACATTTACCACAACTTCTTTGCGACTGAACATTACGTCAACAGGACAAATATGTTTAGTAAGAGCAAAATAACTCAGCAAATATGAACACAGTGTCAATAAGTTCAGTCTTATTATCAGACTAGTCAAGGTTCGATCAGTGAAAACTCGTTCTTGTGGTTTAGGAGGACATTTTGCCTGGGGAGCTCATATCCTTTATCCTTTATTTGGATCCCAGTTAGCTAACACTAAGTGGTTTCTAGTCTTTGTTCGCTACACAAAAACAATAAAAGCAAACAACAATTTAAAATCACACAGTATCAAAAAAGCAAGAAAAGAGAAAACAAGCCAAAGGTAAAGATCAGAAAATAAGTGATATAACTCTACATATGAAATAATATACAGCAGTAGCCTACAATGGGAACAAATACACAGCAACAAAAAATAAAAATGGTTTCAAAACAGCAATAACCAAAATATCATCTATGTGAGTTCTGTTTTAGTGACTTTTTGAAAGAAAACCTACTTTTGATGCTCACTTGACGTGCATTATACCTCTGACAAAAACCAGTGTATACTCAGCCCATAGAGGCGGCTCATGCTTCACACTGACAATGAAAATAAAGGTGCAGAAGTCCCAGAAGACAAACCTAGTTTTGTGAAGCAGCAGAGAGCAGTAGATGAGCTGAGGCGCCGTACGTGTCTGAATATCCTCCACAGCTCCTCGCTTCATCATCACCTGTCTGTTTCACTGAATTATTTGGTACAAACTGACCTGTTTAAGAAGTGGAGCGTCAGCCAGATGTTTCCTGGTGTGTGTGTGCAGCAGATGGCCAGCAGACGAGCTAACAGCTAACTCACCAAACACACACATACAGCAGATGTATGTCACACGGGGATTTGAGGTTTTAGACTGAAAGTCACATTTCAGAGGGAAACATTTTACATTTTACTCCATTACATTTATCTGACAGCTGGAGTTACTGTTTACTTTTTACACTCACGTTTTATGTTAAAGAATCACATAGAACCACTTAAAGAACCTTGAGAACATCCTAAAGGAAAACTAAGAACTCTAGTACCTCCTTGATGACCACGAGAAGTACCTACAAGACCCCTAGAACCTCTTAAAGGAACCCTAGAACTGAGGGCCCATAGAACCTCCTCAGTGACCCCCACTAGAACTACCTAAAGGACTACTAGAACATTTACATTTATCTGACAGCTGGAGTTGCTGTTTAACATGAGATCAGCATGACTGCTGACAACCAAGGCTGGGGCCCCTAGACTCTCAGGGACCACAAAAGCCCCAACTTCACTGTGTGTGTGGGTTGTGATAATGTGATTAATTGCAAATTCGTCACACCACTATAACTATAATATCAACAGAAATGACAGGGGCCTTTAACTGTGATTTAAATTGTTGTTTGGTTTTATTGTTGGTGGTGGTGGTGGTACAGGGAGTCTTTAGGGGCCCAACACAAAGTGGGTTAATGTAGCCATGATGTACATATATAATATCTAAAAATGTAATCTTGATGAATTTTACATAAGCCAACCTGCAACCATACTGACATCAAGTGGAGGTGAAAGGAATTACAGTTGATACCACTACAAGGACTATCAGTGATATGGAAGACATTCATTTATTTATTTTAAGGATATTGACCCCCTGTTTCACAAACAGTCTATTTTTTAACATTAGCTTTAAAATGAACAGGCGCTCCTGTCAGAGGTCGGGGCATCTCTCTTCACTACCTCCTGAAGCAGCTCAGGATTGGATAGATGATATCAAACGCTTTGTAGATATTCGCTTCCTTTTTAGCTCCTGGAATTTAACACAAGACTTTGAGTTTAGAGTTAGAACTTTATGTGCCGGACTATTTCACAATGATGTTAACACAGGTTCTACAGATCCAGGCCCCCGCCATGACCTTTAGGATGTGCTAAAGGACCCTCACATCATACCCTCAGTGAACACTAGACCCTCTTCATGGAACACTAGAACTACCTAAAGGACCCAGAGAAGCTCCTTAGTTTCTACAAGTACCACCCACAGGACTCCTAGAACCTTTCATGGGAACACTAGAACCACCTCCCGGACTCCTACAACCTCCTCAATGCCCACTAGAACCTCCTAAAACCTTTTCTTATGTGGATTGCTGCTGCAGCACATGATCAGTGAGGATGCCTGCAATACTGAAACAAATCAATTGTTGCTCTCGGTGTGCTTGGGCCTGATCAAGCTTAGCCGCTCTGCTATGTGGTATTTTATCACACAATCAATAAACTGGGATGTGTGGACACAAACACAGCTTAGTTACCAGTCAAACATATCTTCCCAGATGAAAAGATGGCCGCAGTGATGCCAGGCATCACGTTGTAGTGGAGGCCAGGAAACAGCTCTGGTTCATAACTGTGGAGAGTGAAAAACACAACCTGACTCAGTATCTGTGTTGAAATGGAGACTTCACCAATAATCAGAGGAATCCTTCATTCAGAACAGACACAAGACGTCAACAGGTGAAGATTGTCTTCAAATGCAAACAGAAAAAAAGCCCTTGAAGGTAAGTAGTTCTCGGGGAGCTCCACAGTGGGCAGTTCCTCTCAGCGAGTCCCGAGACTGTTTGGTCTGATAATGCCTAGTCTCCTGACCTGCAGGGCCAATGGCAGGCCAGCTTCTCCAAACTGACTGGGAAGGTGTTGCAACTGGCCACCACATTCTGGATCTTAAAGTTCAGGAAGCAGGCGGGGAAGCCCAGCTTCTGCACTATGCGGGCATACTTCCTGGCCGCCAGCCGTGACTGCTCCACACTGCACACACACACGGGGGGCGGGGTCATACACTGTCCTGAAAACCATCTTGCAACACCAAAGTTATTGGAGATAAAGTCCAGACAGACAGGCAGACAGACCTCTTGGCTCCTGTACAGACAATATTTCCAGATTTGTAGATCAGTGCTGTGGTTCGCGGCTCACGGAGCCTCATGATGAGCACCTTGATAGTCTGAAACACAACAGGACGCTTCACAGGTTGTTTTCTGGCAGTTTGCCTCACCTTGGACTGTATGACATAGATTCATAGGTTCATTCATCCCCAGGGCAGTTCCCAACACTATGTGAGAGCACTGTGCAAAAGAGAATCGACCAATCGCATGCCAAAATGGTTTTATAAAGTGTTGGAAATGACCTCATTAAGTAGATCCATGTTTTTTCTGGGTCCTGTACCTGTGACTTGTACTCTACGTTCCACCCTTTGCAAGCAATAAAGTCCAGGTCCAGACAACAGCCCAGCTTCACTGTAGAGACGACGTTCCTGCACACAGACACACAACACCGGACGTGGACTTTTACAACAACGCATGAATGCAGCATGACACTTAGTGGGAATGTTAAAGCCACAGTACAGTATGTAAGTAAGTCTGTAGAAACAGGTGACCCGCTGAGCAGGACTGCGCACCGTGTGGTGAGTTTGTGATTGTCAACTACTGTTTCAAAGGTCAAGAATAAACTTTCAACTCGGACAAAAAGTCCTTAAAGTGCTCAGGAAAAATGGAAATCTATGATTCCATGACAACTGTGCAAAATCCATGTGAGATTGTTTTGTGGTGACCTACTTTATCTGTGGGATGTTTTCTGGTTCCTGTGTCACAGGCATCACAAGGGTCATGGGACGAACGGGGGAGGCACCCGGCACTGGCGTGGACGACCCACCTGGGGGCTCGGCCGCTGTTGTGGGATTCTGGGAGCTGTAGTCCAGCCTGGTGCTGCTGTCTGGCAACACGTTTACATTTTCTGCTTGTTTGTTCGGTTTCAGCTCAAACAGACAGGTTTTGGATCAGCATCAGTGTTGTTGTTGTTATGTTGTCGCTGTAGTACCTGTCTCGTCCTGGCTGGATTCGGGCAGCGCGCTGAGGAACCGCTCGCCGCCCAACTCTTCGCTCACCTCCTCCTTCTCCATCCTCGAGGAGTCCTGCAGCGAGAGAATACTGAGTGAGTTACGCCATCTACAAATCAGCTTGGTGATATTCTAGATTTTTCTTATAGTCAACAAATCCCATGAAATAACCTAAGCCAATGATGTACTGATCCTACCAAATGAGTATTAATCCGCCACTGAAAATAGTCCCTAACAAAAGCACTATTTCCTCTTGTTTGAGTAACGTTTTTTAGAAACTACAGTGACCAGCTGTTTCAGGGCCTTTTTGATAAAGAAACTATATATTTGTGAGCTGTATTTAAAGATTTACATCTTCAGTAGAAACAGCATACATCATAACATCATTAACTCTGAATAAAATGTTTGCTGGTGTATTTACATTGAAAACAATGGAAGCGGCAGCTTCATATATATAGAATTAGTCAGCTGTTATTGGTCAGATCCAAGAAGCGCGCCGTCCCTTGTTTCTTATTGCATATAAAACATTTATAGAATATTAGTTTCATGTGTACCATAATTTCCCACCAAAGAATCAAAGGTGACAATATCAGTTTCTCATGTATAATTAGAAAAGTCATATTTCATGTCCTTTGAGTCCACATGGAAACTGTTGGCAGGTCTGAGGATGTTTAAGGAGAGACATTTCATTTGGGTGAACTGACCCTTTAACATCTTTGTGTTTTACATAGAGCAGAGAAGCTGCAGCCTGTACTCACATTTGCAATGACGTTATCAAAGTACCACTCCAGCGCTGACTCGCCCATAACTGCAGAACCTTCCAGGACTTTCCAGGAACCTGGTTTTAGTTTGTGACTAAATAAACTAATATTAAACTAAAGTTATTATGTGTGATTCTGGGAAACAGTATGTTTACATAAATGCTTACATTCAAACGGGTTACATCATGAGGACGCTGTTGCTAGGTGACAAAAGGTGACAGAGAAGGACATTACTGTGTTGCTTTTCAAAATAAAGTTGTGCTTTTTACTTTCTTAGAGGAGGAAGAAGAGAGTAAACAATAAAAACTTATTGTGAATACTGTTAAAGTATCCTAAACCACCAAAACATTAAAAGTACAAAGTACTTTACTTAAGTACAATTCGTACTTTTCACTCCATTATATTTATTTGATAAACTAAGTTACTAATTACTTTACAGATTCAGATTATTAATACAAACACATAAAATATGTGTATTATAAATATGTGTATGTATTAATATATTAATATAGATTATATAAATATAAAGGCATTAGAATGAGCTCCACCTTCACCAGCTGCAACAGCAAAGTGATACTGACATTATAATCTAATAATATAATAAACATTGTTCTGCATAATTAGTACTTTAAGTATATTTTGATGCTAATACTTTTACTTAAGTAAAATTTTGAGTGCAGGACTTTTACTTGAAACAGAGTATTTGTACACTGTGGTATTAGTACTTTTAGTGAAGTAAATGATCTGAGCACTTGTTCCACCGCCGCTTGTTGACTTTACAGGTACAAAGAAGCATAAAATGTCACAAAACTGACCGCTTTCAGTAATTAATGTTCAGGGATGTTAAAAGACGAGTTTCTCTTCTTTCTGATGGATAAACCCAGTTGAGTCATAAAGGCTGGAGTTCAAAAATACACCCGCCAACACCTCAACCAAAACGTTTTCAAGGAGTCTTTTATTACAAAATCTGCTCTGTTTCTTTTTATAGTCATTCTGTCTTTATTTATTTTTTATATATTTTTTTTTGTTAAATGCTCTCATGTCTTGGTGAACTTTAGATAAATTGGTGTACAATAAAGTTTTATTCTGTTCTACTGTGTCTGCTGTAACACCTGCTGGATTTCCTCTCTGATGGAATAAAGGAGAGCCGGGAAACTACTACTGAGACCATACTGACACCTCATGGAGGGAAAAGGAACACCAGCAACATTAATAATAATAATAATAATAATAATAATACAAATACAGCTCTTTTCAAAATAAAGTAACAAAGTGCTCTACATGGTTGAACACGTTAAAACATTTCAGGAGGCAAATAAAACCAGGCAATTAAATAATAATACAAAAAATGGAATAAAATACAATAAACGATAAACACAACAGCAATAATAATACATCAGATAAAACAGTGTGATTGCATTAATTAAAAGCTGTTAAAAGAACAGTAATTAATAATGATAATAAATCACCATCATCATAATGAACTCCCTAAGATGAGGCTGCATTTGGAGTGAAGCCGCTGAATTAGTTTTACAGGAAGAGCAGTAAAAAGGGTGTTATAGTGTTGTAGTATAGTACTGTTCATATTCTATAAAACCATGAGGTTATAAGCAGCTCACGGCTGCAGCGCTGCCATAAGATCCTCACAGAGTGTTATTATTTCTGCTGTTTGTCCCAACTGCAGATAATGAGTCCAGCAGCATAAACAGCCTCCTTCCTGTGTGCAGTTATCTCTCTGCTTTCAGCAGGAACATCAAGGAGCTTATCGTCCCGGACAGAAAGACCCTCAGACTACAAACCCCTTTAAAAAGTCTTCAGGAGATGGAGAGACATGTTTCCAAGTGGGCTCCATCTCATCTGCACATTCCTTCCCTTTTTATTTTCCTACTTCAGGTCACTTTCCACTCTTTCCTTCCTTCACTCCTTCCCTTGTCTCTTCCCCCTTCTTTCTGCCCTTCCTACTTTTTGTATTTCTTTCCTTCTTTAAGTGAATCCCCCAAAACTGGAGATACAAGTTTTATTTTATTCACCCAACAGTAAAAACTACACTCTCTTCCCCTGTAGTTCTTGCTGTAGACAATACATTTCCGTGTTCACAGTGTTTCTGGGACTGCTTTGGACCAGCTGGTTCCCGGTTAATTGGCTGCTGCGGAGTGAGACTCAGAACAGTATTGAGGCTCGGCCGCTGCCTCCCAGATGTGGGACTGGGCGTCTGTGCGGTGACTGAACCGCAGTGAAACCTGAGCCTGCTCCGGCCTGGCCGACTGTATTTTGGGATGTTTTACATGGGGCAGGACAAAGACACGTTACCAGGCGGGAGCCCAGTCTGAGCAGATGTTTCTGCTCTGGGAAAAGAAGAAGAAGAAGAAGAAGCGACGTTATTTCTGCAGAAGAAGGAAGACTCAGAGACGGTAAACTCCTCCTCAGTTAACTTCCAGCAGCTTCTGTTGTGGTTTGTGTGTTTTAGCCGTGCAGAGCTGTTCGGAGGCGGATTAACGGACGCATCGCGGCGGTATGTCCGCAGCTGGCGGGATGGACTCTGACTGAAAGACGAAGCCGATGTTTTAAAGGACAAAGAGAGATTTTTAAGGATAAAAATAGTCCCTTTAAGTTTGAGAGTCGGGAGCTAAACTGTGTGCTGTGTGTTGCTTTAATCGCTGTCATTGCCAATTTTAATGACTGACGAGCCAAAACAGTGACCACGTGTGGTCGCACGTTAGCGCCACCTGTCCTCTGCCGGCTGTACTGAACCTTCAAATACAAATAATTATTACAAATAAATACATCAAACACTTAGTTACTGCGACAGTTTAACGCCATTCTGAATAGATGCTGGAGATACAAAAACTAACTGTTGCACCATGGCAACCGCATTTCTACTTAGTTACCAGCTAGCTAAGTCCAACAAGCTAATGTTACCAGCTAACTAACAAGGTGATGTTACTAGACAGCTAATAACTAACTAGATAAAATGTTAAATTTATGAGCTAGATAACAACTAGCTAATTCTACGACTGAGAGCTCACCAGCTAACAACTTAATGTTACCAGCTAGCTGACAAACTAACAAGCTAATGTTACCATCTAGCTGACCAACTAACAAGGTAATGTTAGGAGCTACCTACCAACTACTTACAAGCAAGCTAACCAACTAACATGCCAATGCTTCTAGAAAGCTAAAAACTAACTAGATTAATACAACTACTAATAAGCTAATGTTACCAGCTAGCTAACCAAACAACAAACAAACTTATGTCACTGTCTAGCTAACCAACTAAATAACAAGCTGAAAATACCATCTAGGTACCACCTAACTAAAAAAGTAATGTTACCAGCTAGCTACCATCAAATTAACAAGCACATTTTACCAGCTAGCTAGCTCTCTCTGGTTAAAACGACCTAACCATGAGTTAAACTGACTACAAACTCATGCACACTTGTGAGAAATTGAGGGTTGTTTGAATAGTTTCTCCTTTTTGCTTCAGGAAATGGTGATGTAAGTGGGCGTTATAACAAACTCTGATTTGTCCTCATATACGCTAAAGAGACTAACTCTGTGGAGGAAACCTGTTTTGTGTAGCTGTCAGGTTCTCCAGAGCGTAGACTGGTAGCTGACCTGCTCCTGGTCCCCTGCAGATATGGCTGAAGATGTCCGTGGATTCTGATAACTCCTGCGTTTTGCTGTCATCGCGAGACTCCAGGACCTCCTGCGTCTTCCAGACAGCAGATGAGAAAGATGACATCCCAGGAGTGGGAGAGGAGAGGTACCTGACTATTTGTGATATACAAATTGATAACTTTTTACTTCTCCTACTTTGCTGCTGCTCGTCACACTTTGCTTTTATCAGTTCTTTCTTCTTTAATTTCTGGAAATCACAGGGATTTGCAGTGAATTATGAAACTTGCGTAGGGACCATAGTCTACTTCATGTTTCTGCCCATGCTGTGTGCGTCCCAAGAGTTCTCACATGGAAAAGTTGCATACTAACGTCAGACAGCGCAGGTAGCCGGTCTGGGTTCTGGTACTGAGGACCTGATGTGAGACGACTCTGACCCCCACAGTTGGCTGCTGAAGGTTTTGGTGGTGCAGACTTGGGTTAACAAGGTGTGCCGAATTTACTACAGCAAATACTGCAGCTGTGGCTTGTGAAGCTTTGCTGCTGCTTTTCAGACTTTTGGCTTTGATTAAGTGTTTTGTATTCGGTTTTGTATTTGTTTTTTTTGCCATTTTATACATTGAACAATTCATCGATTGTTCAAAAGCAGAATTAAATAATTACTGTACTTGATGTCACTTTAAAGACCCTGAAAACGTATATTTTTCTATCGGCTTCTCACTGTGAGCGAGCAGATCCCACATGAACACTATTTTCTGCCACAGTTTAAAACAAGTTTTGGTCATTTCATGAGAGGTTTCTGCATTTCTTTTTACCTAAATGTGTTTTTTTAACTTTGAATAAATAATTTGTAATATTTTTGTTTATAAATTGTATGTTTTTACAGCTTCTTCTCTGAAAACGATGCTGAGATGGAACCAGAACAGTCAAGTTGCAGCTGGACAGAAGAAACTCGCTATAAAGCTCTGTAAAGATCAGTTATAGCCGCTTTAAGGCTTGATTTCTAAATTTTAGTCTTGACATACATGGTGAGACCTGTCTGTACTTTAAGGAGTTGTTATGACCTCTGACCTCTGGGAGGAGCATCAGGGCTTCAGGGTCAGGGCTGAAGACTAAAGGTGACCCTGAAACATCCTCCCACAAAGTGTCAGAGATGAAATATGTTTAGTCTCCTCTGTCTCTTTTATTCTTTTCTCCCTTCAGCTGTTTAAAAGTGCTGTGTGAATAAAGCCAGCTTGCTACCTGCAGCTCTGGTTTGTCTTATGAAGGATTCGGCTGTTTGTCCTCCCGCAGTGTTCTGGAGATGCTGAGCTACTCCAAGTTCTCCGACCTGGAGACATGGCTGTGTATGCCGTCCTCGCTGCTGCTGCCCAGGGCCCTGGACTCCACCCGCACCTCCTCCTCCTCCTCCACCACCTCTTTTTCCTCACATGCATCCAACCACTCCTCAAATTCCCCGCCGATCTCCTCCTCCCCCTCCCCGGCCTCCAACTCCCGTCGCTCCACCTGCAGCGAGCCAGGAGAGACCGACACGCCACTCAGGTAACGCCAATTTCAAAGGTTAGATTTTAAGGTGGTTTTGCTTGTTTTATGCCTTCAGCGTATATTTTATGTTACTGCTGATTAGTTTCTAATGATTTACAGTTTTTAGTTTGAGGCAGTCGTTGGTTTCCATACATTTCCTGGTGTTTCACAGTAAATGGCTGCAGACTGGACTTACAGTAGAAGATAATGCTTCTGATGGCCACCACATGTCTTCTTTTTAATGATGTTCACGTAGAGAGACTTAAGGTTCACCAGTGAAGCTGTGGTCTGCTCAGAGGCGTCTCCTCCCTCTCCTCCTGCAGCCAGCAGCTGCGTTGTTTCTCAGTTGTAAAGTATTTGTCTGGCACCATGGTGATGGCAGTTATGTGGGGAAAGATAAGCCCAGAGCCTGCAGGGAGCCTGAGGGGAAACATTGGTGTTTATAGATGTGGGGGATAATGTACTGCTGATATAAGGAAGTGTGCTCATTATGACTGTGTGTTGTATAGGTGGAGGGATAGAGAACGTATAGGAACAGATTTGTTTCCTCGTTTTGTCGGTGATTGAAAAAGCAACAGATAAAAGGAACGTTTTGAGTCGTGACAGTCCTCAGGAAGGCTGCAGCATCACATCTAAATGCAGCTTCTCCAAACTGCGAATGGATCCTCTGGACGGGAAGACCAGAGGTCTGAGGAAGCATGTGTGACGGCAGGTGTCTGATTCAGTTTGGCTGATTGATAAACGTCAGGTCTTGTATTACATTATAATTCAGTTCAGGGGGGTGCTTTGCAGCAGCATTTTATTTCATTCTCAGATCAGTGAGTCGTGTTCACGTTGTTGGCTCTAATTAGCTGTTTCTGCAGCTGATAAACTGTAGAGGTACTGAAACTCTGCCTACAGCGTATCCACTGCAGTCAAATTAAATCTGAAAGTGGGTTTGTGGGCAAAACGGCATCCATTTAGTCGGGCGATGAGTATCAAGGGTGGGAGGGGGTCCCAGTTCTTAATCTGTGCCTGTGGTGCGTTTAATGCTGTTCAATGCGTTTTTTTTACTTGAATTTAAATCCTGTCGATGAAATAATCACATCTGTGGCAGGTCTTGGGGGATCTGTAGGTCAGTCTGAGAGGGGGGCTGAGCCGGAGCACCGTGTTCAGACAGGTCGCTGGCTCCTCAGGTGGCAAGCTAAAATATGCTGCTGCTCATTTTCAGCTGTAGAGGTTGCACAGCTGTGACTCTACCCGCCTGTAGGTGGCGCAGTTTGAAGTGGAACTGCTGTAGCTCTGCAGGTGGATGATGTTGTCTGAATCTGGTTTCAGCTGCTTCACATCATTAAAGCAGTAATGTTAAGCAGCCAAATTATATGGATGTTGGATTTTCCTACTACGAGTAAAGGCAGCATTAGTCTGACTCCCCCTCGCTGGTTTAGCTGAAGGTTTCCTTTCATTTGACACAAAGACGTCCTGACTGATCAGCCTGTGCTGGATAAACTGTGATATCTGAAACACACACACACACAGGGAGGTAAGGTAACACCCCTACTGGGCATTGAACACTTGAAGACCTTTTCCTTCAGCTGTGGACCTCCACACAGTCATGTGTGATTATGTTTCCTGCTCGGACCCTGAAAACACCCTGAAAACACTCAAACTGTTGCGTTCAGGGGCCACACTTTTACAAAAACACAACCACTGAACGAGATTGTGTCAGAAGCGTCAGGAGTCATGCGTGTGTTGCTTTTTGACGCTGCCGTGATGTGGTGAAGCGTGTCGATCTTAGATGTTGAGCTGGGCTCAGCTGCTGGACTTTGTCTTGTGGAGGAAAAACCAGGGACGCGGTCGAGCCAGACGATCATGGCGGAGCCGCAGCTACGCCGTCTCAGAGGCCAGGTACCAGGAGAACACAGCAGCTGGATACACATGCATTAACTGTGTTTATAGAAACAGTCACCGTATGTACAGTGGCAGCCATGTTGGATGTCCTTCCTGTTGTACTGTACACTTGATTCCCAGTGTCGGGTTCACTGATGAATTCATCAGAGCATACAAGCTGAAAGAAAAGTCTTTTTGCTGATATTGAAAGTTCCCTCATGTTATAATATTTGTTCAGGAGCTTTTGATCAGCAGGTGGAATTGGCTCTGTTTTTTCGGAGCACTTTAATGAATGATTCTGACACCTGAGCTCAGGGTATCTGCAACAGTTAAACCAGTTTTTACACTAGTTTCTTCCCTACAATGAGCTCACCTGTACAGCAGCTTCTGTATATGTTTCTAAGGTGCAGCAGCAGCCCTGAAAGTCAACACAAATAAACCGATGAAGTTGTGATGTCAGCGAATCTTCTGTCGTTCAATCCCTGCAGGTCACCGGAAAGGGACTCCACCTTCCTCACCCCGGCACTGGGGAAGGAGATGCCATTTCTGGCCACGTCCCTCCTCCCCATCCTCTCCTCTACCCCTGCTGCCGCAGTCTTGAGCTCAGGGACGTCAGCGGGAGACTCCACCTCCCAGAGCAGGGTCAGCATCAGGAAGCGCCGGCGGCTCGCTGCCAGTCCTGGAGGACTCCACTGGACCTCCGCAGGTAGGCACAGACTAGGAGGTGTCTCCTTTTACATGGGGTTTTAACACCTGACAATCACAAACGAGGAGTTTCCTGGACCGTGATCAGGTGGGTGTGGGGCGTCCATGCCCACCTGATGTTTGTGAATTAGGGTGGACAAAATATTAGAAACACCTCTCACAATATAGTTTAACAGCAACACAAACAAACAAAGCCTTTTCCACAACAGGAACTTAACCTGTAATTTAAGGTGTAGCCTCCGTCACTGTACTCAAACACTGCAATATAACATAAGACTGGTTTAGGATTGCACTGCATTCAATATTCAGACACAAAATATTCAATTCAATTCAGTTTTATTTATATAGCGCCATATCATAACAAAGTTATCTCAGGGCACTTTTTCATGTAGAGCAGGTCTAGACCGACTCTTTATAAATGCAAAATATCTGACAGGTGTTTTGCTGCCTTGTTATGTATCTGTCGATATAAACGGCAGACTGTCCTGAAGGACCCAGTCCACCTCCTGCTGCAGCTGGAGCCCGTCCTTTATCTGACGCTGGTTGTCTGCCACACGACTGAACTGCTCTGTCCTGCCACACAGCACATGAAAAGGACAGTGTTTGTCCCCTTCTCAAAGATGTATATACAAAATGTTCTGGTTTATAAAATGCAAAGCAGAACCTAGAACCAACACCTTACAGGTTCGTAAAAGTTCAGGCCATGGGGAGCTCCGGGTTTGTGGCCGTTAAGCTCTTGTAATGGAAGCGGCTCCTGAGTGTGTGTGTTTGGTAGGTGATGAGAGAAGTCAGCAGATACAAACATGAAGCTGAGCAGCTGAGTGCAGGATCAGTGTGAAGTTGTGGACGTGCGCCAACACACACTGACTGGTGGTCTTGTTTATGCTGTCCAGGGGCTCTGCTTCCTGTGTTAGTGAGACTGTCCTTTAGCTCCACCCTTCTGGAGAATGATAATGAGCTTCCTGTTGGACAGATTACAGTCTCCTCGTCTTCATCTCCATCTTTGTTGCTCAGGGCTCATTGGTGTTGAGTTTAAAATCTTTATTAACCTTTTTGCCTTTTTGACCCTTAAAACAAAGCAGAGTCCATTAGAGACGACTCATGTGTCCACACAGGGAATTTCCTTCTCAAACTGTCACATCTGATTGTTCTTCAGAGGCCTGAAGAGGTAAAATAACCATAATTCTGTGGAGCAGAAATATATTTGTCTTCTTTCCAATCCTTTAATCATCTCATGTCCCCTTAGATTGATCCTGCAAGCCCTTGAGAGGGTCCTGACCCCCAGGTTGGGAACCACAGGTCCATATCAGGGAGGTTGTTTCAGAGGCTTTTGCAACCTAAAGTTTTTGATTTCCTGGTTTTGTGAATCCTGCATCTTGTACTCAACATTTTGTCAACACCACCAAAGAGGTCATGACCTCGAGGAGAAGCTTCACATCCCACATGTTGGACACACCAGGTACCTAAAAAATAGACAGGTGGCGTGAAGAATCCTTTGGAACGTCATTTAAAACATCCTGTAGGGAGAAAACATTTACTGAAAAGTGTTTTTGGATCAATAAAATGTGAAAAAACAAATGAAATGCTCAGAAAAGAGAGAGAGGCCTTATGGGGGAGATGATGTCTGTATTACTGGCTGCAGCCCAGGTCACAGTAACGTCTCCATCAGTCCACCAGAGTCTGGAGAATCCATTTTAATCTAGAATTTACCAGGAGGCCGGTTCCAACAGTAAAACAAACTATTCTCTTTGTTTCCCTCCGTCTCCGTCTTTGGTTTCTTCCTCTTGCCGTCATTCGTCATGTGTCTTCGCCTGTTTTGTGTTTTTCCTCTTTTGCCTCGAGGCGTTTTAAAGCCTCTCGGGGAATCTGTTTCCTCTCGTCTTGTCTGCAGGATTTACTAGTTCCAGAGTTTTCATCCTTTGTGCTGCACAGACTGCTGGTGTCTGTAGGTGTGGCCTTGTTTATTGTGTTTCTGAGAAGATTCAGTTTGAAAGCTGAAGACTGAAGATTACTGACGGCTCACTGATGTTTGATTACATTTATTTTTGAAAAAATTGGCTCGCATGGAAATTAGTTTTTTCATTCTGTCATTTAATCTTCTCTCGTGTTTAAAGATGATGGAATCAAAAAATCACTGAATCATTCATCATTTTTTCAAAGGGAATGAGGCAGGAGCCATGTTTGTTGTCAGTTTCCTGGCAGTGACTTGAATACCAAACATATTGTAACTCAATTTCTCATGACATTAACACGACCGCCGAGCTGTCAGGTTTCTGTGCTGCGTCACATGTGGACTCTTCTGGTCCACATGGCGTCTCGGAGCTTTGCAGTTCTTCATGTTAAAAGCAAAGAGGAGCATCTGCTGTTTGTGTGTTTTTAAAGACAAAGCTCTAAATCCATAAATCCTGCCGTACCAGCAGCGGTGGAGTAACGGCATCCTGACACCATATTCTCCAGCGGGTTGTGTGAACGGAGCAACATGAAGCTCCAACAAGTCGAGTGACGTCAGGTCTGGTTTTGAGCGCTACAGTGGTCTTCAGTCCGCGTCCCTGACAGCAGTGACTTTAACAGGAAGTCCAGTGTCTCTTGTTTCCCCGGCTCATGTCCGGTCCTCGTTGTTTTAATGTTTGTTGGACTTGTGTCCAGCAGAGGGAGCCATGACTCCAGCTGTGTGTGGAAGAGGTTCAGAGTTGGTCCTGGTCTGATTTCACTGAACTCACCTGCAGGTTTTATATAATGGATCACGTTGTTGGATCAGATGAGAACCAGACACGCTGCCTGCATGTGTGTGCAGGTAAACCTGTCTCTATTATCAGTCGGTGATTTGTTAATGTTTAATGGGGGGGCGGCCCAGTGGGAGCACCCCCCTGCCCCCACACCACCACCCAGCACACTCACCCCCATGTGCTCCTCCCAAAGGACCCTTAACCACAATCATGTCTCCCTAAAATATTTTATTATTTTATTTATAGTAGTTTAGAGAATATTATAGAGCCACGACCAAACTGACTGACCCGTCTGCTGCTTCAGCACCACGGACAGCACCATGGATTCATCAATACACACTGACTCGCACAAACCTCCGTCAGATAAAGGATCAGCGAGCCAGTCTGTCTCAGTCACTGTCTCTCTGCTGCTGTCTGTTATCCCGGTGTTTAACATGTGAATGCTGTTCACTCAAACTAAGTCTGCAGCCGTCTGTTTTTTAATCTCACTGAGGGACAGCTGAACTACTTTAAGTTTTTAATGCGATTAATCATCTTTTTATTGATCATATTTGTGTTGTAATTACAATCAAAACTAACTAATATCAACAGACTGGTGGCAAAATGGGTGCAAAGATAAAATCCAATATTAACGTTAATACACTTGATGGAGCCTATCAGAAAGGAGCTACTGTTTGTGATGAAAACCACTGTTGGATGTGATTTATCCGCTGTGACTACGTGACTAGAATCTGGGGCAGCCGCTTGGGAAAATGTGCTAACACTCCTCAGTGGGAGGGAAGGAGGTCCTGCCAGTCCTGCCAGTCCTGCCAGTCCTGCCAGAGTTATCATGTCCAAGTCTGTGAGGACGGTGGGACATTTGGATGCTCCGTGTTCAGAGATAAACTTGATATTTTGGAATGAATAAATAAATCAGTCATTTCTTTCCTTTCTTTTATGCCTACATTTCCTCGGGATCAATAAAGTGTCTGTCTGTCTGTCACGACAATATAAATCTATAATCCTTCACTGTTTTCTAGACCAAACGGTTCATCGTTTGAGAAAATAATCGGCAGATTAATCGATAAGAAAAATAATTGGATGCAGCCATAGACTGATCTTCTTCTGTCAGGCTCCAGTAGCTGCAGTGTAAACTCGTGCAGGGAGCTTCCACTGTTTTATCTCTGAGCCGCCTCATGTAGTTTTAATGCAGCGGCTCAGGTAGTCAGCTGGCCAGCAGCCTGACACCTGATCTCACACACACACACACACTCTCTGAATGAATGGAAACATGAAACCAGCAACAACATGGAGGTTCTGTGTTCTGAAATCCCTTCAGTCTTTCAGTCGTTCATCTTTTATCTTTTTACATTTCCTCTTGCCGATGGACCGTTTGGTCTCTTTTATAATTAAAAGTAGAAAGAAAAATAGCAGATTTATAAAACTGATGGCAGATTTCAACAAATATATGTATTTATCAATAGTAAATGATCAGTATCTATAATAATTAATGGGCATTGTGATACGGTTGCAGACATTACTACCATATTATTATTAATTATGGATTATCAATATCTGATGTGGAAAATGTTCACAAAATGACTCGTTCAAAGCATTTAACTGTATTTTTATGTGTCACAGTACGACACATTCTTTAAATGTGTCAAACAGAAACTTTATTGACATTTAGTTCAGAGTTATTGATGATTTGGACAACAGAACTGATCAATATTACAACAGAACTTTGCTGATTAATATTATTTAATTATCACCCAGTAAAAACATGAAAGGGACATATGATATATGGAATGTTGTAATCACATACACAAAACTAACAAACATTAAGAATAAACATTTATACTGCACGTTGTTGGATCCATTTTTTGTTTCTGTACTTTTCTTGGACGTGTGTCATTTGCTTTATGTACAGGTGTGCAGGTGTACAGTAACAGCAGGGTGTCTCTGGTTTCTCTCGTCCAGGTTCGGTGCAGCGGGACTTCTGGTCACCTGATCTGTCTCCTGTAGCGGGGGGGAGCACGGCAGCAGGAGGTGGGGGTGCGAGGAGCCTCCCCCTGGCTGAGGGAGGCGGGGCGACGTGGGCCAGCGACCGAGCGGCCTTGAGGAAGACGGTTTCGGTTGACGACCGACTGCTGCAGCCGGCGGGCGGAGAGCAACCACACCTGAGGCTGCTGAGTCGACTGCAGAGAGGCAGGAAGAAGCTCCGCAACATCCACGTGAGTTTCTTCTGGATTCATACTTTACTGCGATTTCTCAATTTTTTAAATTTCAAAATGTAAGTTTATTTTTCTCAGCTGGAGAGAGAAGCCTTCTGAGACAGGATAGTATGCATTTATTTTGTTGTTTGATCACGTTCTGGATTATATTTAGTGTGTTTGGATAATCAGCAGCAACATGAGACGTCTCGGGATGTTCCACCATCTTTGTTGTAGTCCAAACGTGATTGTATTGACCTCTCTTCACCACAGAGGGCGACAGTTAAAATGAAATAAAATTAATTTGTGTCGTACCTAATTAGATGTTTGAATATTTCCTCATTTGTTTCCACTTTTATCAAAGTATAAAGCTAGGTAACTGATACAGCCAATAATACATATTCAAATCATAGATACTGTCGTGTTAATCTGCTGTTGATGTTGTAGAAGTATTAGTGGACGTAGCGTTAGCAGATTCAAACATTTAATAACATCTGGCACTCACAAAAATGAGAAAATGTACTTTGAATTACTTCTTGATGGAAATAATTCTGTAAAGCAGAAATCTCTATGTTTCTGCATGTTGTCGCCTTCTGTGGCGGCGAGTGGTTATTACAGTCCTGCTTGGACTACAACAAAGATGGCAGGTTATCCAGAGTTTTGTGATGCCAACTCATGTTGTGTGTATACAGCTGTTTATCTCTCTATCTAACAACAGAGTCACCACTCTGCTGCTGTCACTCTGTTTTCCTTTGGTATTAAGCTGCTGTTGATGAAACTCGTCACTTCCTGCAGGTATTTCACGTTAAAAGCCTTCTGGTGGCTAAAAGGGCATGACCTATATCTTTCCTGGGACGCTAGAAGTGTTGGGTTTCGTTGACAGTAGCTCGACACAGAACACAAAAAATGACAAAGTAGAAACTAGAGCCAGATCGATACTGGAGTTTTGAGGCCAGTACCGATACCGGTAGAGGGTACGATCCATCCCTCTGCTGGTGGGCTTTTAATGTGAAACATCTGCAGAACTGAAGATAAAAAAAACAGCAAAGTAGAAGTGATTGGAATTATTTAGTGAATGAAAACGTTAAAAAGAGAAACTTGGAGCAGCACAGTGGTGACTATGACACGACTAATATACATTATGCTGAATATAGTGTACAGCGTGAGCCGTGATAGCACAGCTAACTCCACATCAGTATCTTTTAGCGGCTTTCATAAGAGACTCGCCTTTGTTTGTTTGAGCTCAACACGCTGCGATTATTTGCTTCAGAACAGTTTCTTAATCCCCATCCCAGAGTTAAAGTGTTTAATCAATGTTGTTTTGCGTGGTATTATTTGGGCTTGTGTAACAGCATATGTTGTGTTGAGCTTGATATTTAGCGTCACACTGTTTCAAAGAGGGATTGTTGATCTGTGGTTAAACTCTGTTCACCTGTCAGGAAGCCCTGTTGGTTTGTCTTTGTCTGTGTTTTGCGTTTGCGCTCTGCTTTGTCGTACAGCTCTGAGTGTTTAAACCCTGTTCTGACCGGGACTCATCGAACCTGTTTGCAGTGAGTCAGAGGATGACACGCAGCCGGCTCTCCAGCCTGTCATGCTGCACTACAGATGGACGAATAAATCAGCTTGAATTAGAAGCTTTTACCAAATTCACAACTTTAGACTGTGAAGAAGAAAAAAAAAATGTGTCGGCACTAACGGACAAAGATCCAAAGAATTTTACGTCAGACACGAAATTATGTTGAAGAACAAGAGTGTGTATAAAGCTGTTCTGACCCCGAATAGACCAAGCTGTTGAATCTCTGTTTTTATTTTGTTTGAAATGTGATGGTGGCTGTTCAGTGAAATGTTCAGTGGCCACAGACACATCCATGTTGCAGAAATGGGGCTGTTAAATAACCTTTTGGCACCATCTAGAGTCGAAATGAGGCTTTGCGGTCACTCCGGTGTCTTCATCAGGCCTCAGTGGATCTAATGTGTGATTTGTGGTGGAGTCACACACTCACTGATGATGAGGCTGCGATGAAGCTGTGATGTGGGCAGGACTGATACTGATGAGTAAACTGGCTGTTTGGTTCCTTTTTAGAGGACTGAGTGGGATTTGGGAGGATGTGACGGTGTGTTTTATTTCTGTGGGTCCCTGAAGGTCACGTCTGTCTTCCATCTTCTGTGGCAGCTCATCATTTCTGTCAGTGTTCAGTGTTTCTTCTGTAATTTTCCATTCGTTAAGGCTGACATGTTGTAACTCTACGTTGAAAGAGTTATTGATGCTGTGAAGTGACCTCTCCCTAACACAGCTACACTGTAAGAGGACAAACCTCCTCATTCTGTTAATGACAGCAGCATGTGAGTATAAAGATCTCACTGTTAAACTCTGGGGTACGTTACTGCCTTTAAAGCTGCACTCGTCAATATTTCTGTTAACAATGGATCACATGACAAAGAATATGAAAGGTGAAAGATGAGCTCTGCAGCTCTGTGGAGCTTTTTAGCCTCTTTTAGCTCCTAGTTTTAGTTTTATGGCAGGTTTAAACATATTAGAAGATGAAGCACAAAGACCATCTGATGTAACAGTTAACACCAGGAGTCCAAACCTTCAGTTCATGACCGGATACCTCTACAACTGAAGACCCACTTCTCACCAGCATCTGTTGCACGTTGATGCTAACGTAGCATGCTGCTTTGCTATACTGTAGGCGTGAAAAGTTAGCTTTCAGCTCAAAGCACAGCTGAGCCTTCAGTGTAAGGCTGAGCCTGACAGGCTGTCTCTGAGATGTCCTAAAATGGCCACCGTACAAAGGATAAACCTTTTTTAAATTCAGTTTTAACAACGCTAACGTTACATTTTCCACCCTGTTACTATTGAAACTTGCTCAGAGTAGCAAAGTTCCATCCATGGGTTTAGTTTCCCTCTGTGATGATGAGCGCAGCGACTGCAGAGTTTCAGTCTCGTCTCTGACTTTGACCCTGAGGGGAGTTTTATTGTTGAACTCAGGGTTTGAAGGTTTGAGTTACAGGTTTTTCCCTCTGAGTGGATAGAGGCAGTTTTGGAAAAACAGTGCTGCAGCTGAAGTAAATTCCTCCGCTCTGACTGTGTGGTGATAAAAGAAGCTGGGTGTGAGTGTGTTTTGCTGTTGACTGATGGCTCCTGTTCTCCCGCTGCCTCCTATAGAGGCTGATTGATTTAGCGCTCTCTCTGTCCCCTCTAACTGGTTTTCCCGGCTCTCTGAGGCTCAGCTGTCACACTCTGAGCGCTCACAGTCCCAGTGAATCATGGTCCGAGTGCTGTGTGATCTGTGACGCACTCCGGGGCTGTTGGCCAAACACATCATTACTGCACACTTGCTCTGTAATCTCCAGTCACACCCCCCCCCCTTCAGCTCCGCAGCAGCAGCTCCCGGTCGCTCAGACTCAACAAGTGAAACTAAACGGCCCGACAGATAACTGTGATTACAGCACACGTTCTCGTCTCACCTGCTGTTTAGCAACTTCAGTCTCCAACTTACTGTTCCCACATGTTCACCAGCTAATTGGCTAACACACCTGACTATGACCACTTTGAAATCTCTCAACAGCTATTGGATGGACTGTGATGAAATGTGCTTCATCATGTTCCCCTCAGGATGAACTATAATAACTCTTCATCTAGCGCCACCATCAAGTCAACATCTTAATGTGTCCAACACTTTGGTTTATGACCAAATACCTGCAGAACTACAGACATTCCCATCAGCCTCAGCTGCACTGTGTTTACTGCTAGCTAGCTAATGTTAGCATGCTAACACGCTAAACTAAGATGGTGAACATGGTAAACATTATACCTGCTAAACATCAGCATGTTAGCATTGTCACTGTGAGCATGTTAGCATGCTGATGTTAGCATTTAGCTCACAGAGCTGCTAGCAGGCTTAAGACTACTTTAAAGCAAATCCTCACATTGATTTCTGTCTTATTTTCTCAGTGTGTCTTTTAAGTTTTGTTGCTTAGAGTTTGCATACTGTCAGCGTTGTCCTTTGTAATGAAGTCGAGGACACGCTACCTGAGCAGAGCCTGTAACCGGTGGGACAGGACCGCAGCAGATGGTGTGTTATTCTTTAAGCTTTGAGTGTAAGGTGTGCAGTATGGAAACAGAGGTGCAGCTGCTGTCCGCTGAAATTCTGCTCCGTTGTCTCAGTAAATAATAGATTTCCAGGCAACACAGGCAGCCAAGTGACAGCGCAGAGACGGAGACATCCCCGTGTCTTCGTCCAGTCACTCACCGCTCCTGGGTGTTTACCTCGCTGTCGTAAAGCGGGTGACTTTTGTTTTTGTGGAAAGTTTGGCTGCAGGGCGGAGAGAGGATGCAGCAGGTGGTGCTCTGCTGCAGGGCCTGGGTGAAGCACGTTGCATTATGCAGGACGGTGTCAGCTGCTGCAGCTCATTATAAACCTGCTGAATCCTCCACCTGCACCAACACACGTGGCAAATAGAGATTCTCTAATATAATTCCAGAGGTGCTTTCACACCTGCTGTCTGGTTAATGAGTGAGCAGATAGTGAGTCGTGTGAATCTGAGCGCCGATGCTTCCTGCACATTTTCCTCCAGCTTGGTTTCATTTTCCTGAGAAACGTTTTTCCCCCTGAAACTGTTTTTCTTTTATGTTCTGAACGGCTCAGTGGGAGACGCGTCATTAAACGACAATAAATCAATCAATACAAGGCGTCACAAAATAAACAAAACCACAGCGGGCGGTGGCGTTGTTCTCTAAGAAGCTTTTGATTTGAGACTGTTTGTTTTTTAGAGCTGCGTCTAAAAACTTTGCCAGGGACAAAGCAGCTGTTTGTGTCGTCAGCACCAGCAGGGGGCGAGCTCCTCCTCTCCTCCTCCTGCTCTTCTCCTCCCCTCCTCGCCTCCTCTCCTGCTGTATTCAGATTCTGGCAGTAAATAAATATTTCTCCGTCATAAAGCGTTTCTATCCAGAGTGTAAAGTTTGAGAAGAGCTGTGACAATGTAATCAGGCAGCCTTGGAGCCCCCAGCTGTGTCCCTCCACCTCCTCCATCAGAAGAGGGGAGAGAAAAGAAGGAGGAGGTCCAGGCCGTAAATTGAGCTGCTGATGCAGATAGATACTGTGAAACACATGATTAATCATAGAAAGGCTGAAGAGGACGACTTCTGAGGACCGCTGTGTGTGTGTGTGTGTGTGGCAGAAGCAATCTTCTCGGGGTTGAGGAGGCGGTTGTCATTCTTTATCTTCCTAATAGATGCTGTGACCCTGCTTGTCTCCTCCTGAGTCAACAGGTACATTTCCATAGAATTCAGACACTCGGCTCGACGTTGCCGCAGACTGAAAAACACTCGACACAAACGGCCTGAGCTTCCCAAAGCAACATCTACTCGTTCACGTGCACAAGCTGCGAGCAGTTTGTGATGTTCCCTGATTGTTTATAGCGGTCTGAAGAGGTCAAGCTGTCTGAACTGTGGTGGTCTGACTCCTTCTGTAGGTCAGGAACTGCATTGGCTTTGTTCAGACTGCAGGTAGATCTGTTTCTCAAAACAGATCTTTAAGACACATCGCACTATTATTATTATTATTATTATTATTATTATTATTATTATTATCTAGTGATCAGATCAGATTTGTGTGTCCAGACGTCAACAATCTATCTGTTTGAAGTAAAACTCTGTGACACAAAGGGATTTGAACTGTCTTTAGTGTCTGTTAGAGGAGGTGGAGCCATCACATGTCCATTAGAAAGACGAGATCAAAATAGCTGCTGATTCATTTTCTTTTGATCGACTTATCGATTTATTTTAATTGCTTTTGCCTTCTGAGCCTTTAGTTTCTTACACATACTAAATCAAACGGATTCAGGTTCCATAAAATGCTGTCTGACTCGTCATTATATTATTATGTTTTGAGTTGAGGAGATTGATTGATCGGAGGGTGGACATGTTGGTGGTTCGTTAGTGATGACAGACGAGGTGAAGAGATGGCTGGAAGCAGGCGCCTGTTTGCTGTCATAGAAATACATGTTCCATACATAGAGTCCAGCACAGGAGGGATTTGTGTGTGTGTCCTGTTTACTCGTACATTTTTCTCAGGCCCGTCCTTGTACACAAACACTCAGCAAACACTCCCACAGTGGCGTATTAAGCAGCCGCGGTCCCGCGGGGCTAATCATATCAGGGCACAAGTCAAGCAAGTCTTTCTGAACATCCATTAAGCTGCTTCGTTGCAGCAAATCCTCCATGAATCACCCCACCGTGAAATATTAGCTCCATAAATTCAGCCTGCCATCTTATTAAGCCTAATCCCTTAAGAAAACACGTCGTGGAGCCCCCGCCGCCGCCACCGCCGCCCTCCACCTCAGGAGTGTGTGTCCGCATGATATGAGAGGACTGCATAAACAAATGTGGAGGGCTGCAGCCGCACACTTCACTGCAGGCTGAAGAAACCCTCCGCTCCTGCACTGCAGCAAAAAGTGTTCAGGGCTGCATACCAACAGTCTTTCTCAATGAATCAATTAATTGTTTAATCTATCAAATGTCAAATAAATGCCCATCACAAGTTCCCAAAACCCAAGCTGACATTTTCATATTGCCTTTTTGTTTAAAGATACTGAATTTACGGTGATATAAAACACCAGAGAAGCTGCGACGGGACAATGTTCTGTGTTTTTAATTATTGATATTATTGAGAATAACAGACATGTCGCCTCCAACAGAACTCCAGTAATCAGATTTCACTTCACGAGGCACATTTTTAGGATTTTCTCAGATTTAATATTTAAATTGTCTCTTGATTGTGATTTGTAGTTAATAGATTGTTCACAACACTGTCGTTGTGTGAAATCAGGACCCAGATCCCTCTCACAGTTACTGATGTGCTGATAAATCAGCTGTGAAATCAGTAAGAAAAGCGACTCATCTTTTAGTTTAACACTTCAACACTTCACACACAGTGACGACTGAATCACCGGGTAAATGAACTAATTATTAAATGTGTAAAACCGACAGAATGTCAGATAAAACATCAAGAAATCATCAAAACCTGAGAGCAATAGAAGTATTTTAAATAAAGTGCGTATAACCATCAATAATTATTTCGAAGAAAGGTGAGGAAAGAAAGTAAAACTGTGAACAGAGAAAGAACGATGGAGCTCCTTTGGCTGAATGCTGAGAGGAATAACTCCCATGATCCTCTATCACACAGCTGCTGGAGGCTTTCTGGTGGCCGGCAGGTGCCCGACATTTTGGTCAACAGTTTAACCTCTGTTCTAAGTCGGAGGTTAAAGGTGTATTAAACTGTAGGTAACCATGGCAACAGGCTCTGTTAGCAGTTAACCGACGAGGCTAAGTGCAGTGATAGTGATTGTGCACCTCAGCGTGTCTCCAGGTGTTTCCAGGTGTTGGGGAGTTCTACTGCATATGTTTTAGTGGTAGCATGAAGCCTGAGTGATGAATGTCCTCGAATGATATCACCTGAGTCAGTGTGGGTCCGGGGTGAAGATGAAAATTAGCTGCTACTAGCATAACACACCCCAATATCCCACACACAACGGTTAGAGGAAGAGTTGCATTGTGGGTAATGTAGATACCACACAAAGAAGAATGTGTAGAGTAAAACAGGATATCTCTGGTTCTGCTGCATTTTCTTTAAACCTTGGGAAAGTGCTGCTTAGATAGAAAATAAGTAGAGCTGAGCCTGACCCAGTACACTTCGACTTCATCCTCAAACGGCCCCCCCGTTCAGAGGAAAAACTCTAAACAACACGGCCTCTGGCGCCACCCTTTTTTTTTTTTTTGCCCCACCAGCGGCTCTGTTATGTCCTCTGGTGCGTAATGAGCATTACAGCCTCACGGGGGCGCTCTCATATGCAGCTGCGGTCTGCTTGATTTCCAGTCCGTAGCGAGCGTTAGCCGTGCCGCACCCAATCGATGCCCACGCCAGTCAGCTTGTCACTCACCCTGTGGGCGAGCCTGCCAGGCAGCGCTCGGAGGTGCCAGAGCCCGTGGCCGCTGCCAGCAGGGGCGGCCTCCCCCGTCTGCAGGCTCCTCGCCCGGCCATGAATGCTGGCATTGCTGCACTAATTAACCCGGGGAGAGGCCAACAAGCCCGCCACAGTCCAGCCTCTGACAAATATCAAAATAAAGCCTTGTTCAAATTAGCAAGGTGAAGTGAGAAGTAGTTG